>PISX010023328.1:0-29953 GCA_004024625.1 Mellivora capensis
CATGGAGGACCTGGGTGAGTGGGGCTCAGATCCCCTTGTCCCCAGCTCCTCACCGCCAGCTGGACCCGCTTCCCCATGCTGGAAACCCCTCGCGCTCCCCGCATCTTCCCATCCCCGCCTCCTGTCTTCTTGATTCTGGTCTCTGCCTGCGCCTCCTTTCCGACTCCACGTCCCCCTTCCTGCCTCTCCCTTCCTGCCTTTTCCTGGACTGGCCGCTCCCTCCCTTCTTCCCTCGCTCAGCAACTCCATCACTAGCTGCCGACGAATGGGCAGGGAGGTGCAGCGCCCACCAGTGGGCACCTGGGCTCAGGGGTGCTGGGAAAGGAGGGGTTAAAGGGGTCTGGGGTCCGGGCACTGGGAAAGTAGACAGGAAGGGAGAATATGACATCACATTCTGGAGAAGAAAACAGGTCCACCTCAGGGTTTGGGGAAGAAAAGAATTATGCACTCCTAAATATGGTAAGGGTCGGGTCTTTGGGGGACAGAAAGAAAATAGATGAGTGCCAAGATGTCAGGGAGAGGTTAAGGGTTCCACTGTTGTACTCAGAGATAAGTAAAGGAGCAGGGAGTTCTAGGTTCTGGGAAGGAAAGGGTATAAAGGATCTATATCTGGGGAAGAGAGTTGGGGGTGGGGTGTCTTGGGGGAGGAAGGAGGACCCAGGCATCTCCTCCTTCTGGTCTGTTGGAAACGGATGGAAGGCTGTGCTATCCATGCTAGAGAAGGGGTTCAGGCACCCTGCGATAGGGGGTGCTGCTCGGTAGGGGTAACCGGCACTGTGGAAAATACACCAATCAGAAAGCAGGTCCCAGCAGACCTGCCAATGAGGAGAATAGGGTGGGAGCCAGTGCCTGGATGCGGGCCAGGGCTGGGCGGGCCTGTTTAGGTGCAGGAGAGGGCAGGAATTAGTGGGCAGAAAGAGCATCCAATCAGAAAGTTGGGTGCCAGGCATACAGCCAGTTGAGCAATTTGGGGTGAAGCCAGATTTGGCTTGAGTAAAGAGTCAATTTTGACTGCATCAGGGAAGATGCAGAGAATAAAAGAATCAGGCTGCTTTTGTGTATGACTCCCAAGATGAGCCATTTGGGATGTTTTGGCCATATATATTCCTTGCTGCCCTTCTACTTCTCTGCCTTGGTCTGGCCTGTGTTTTTTCATCTGATTTCTGAACTCTGCTCTTAATACTGTCTTCTGTAGTCCTTAACTACAGCCTACTTGGAACACTTACCCTCTAATCTCTTAAGGCCCTGTCTCTGCTCTAACCTTAACCTTTCAACTGCTCACCCTGACGGCCTGTTCCCTGCAGATGCCCTGCTATCTGACCTGGAGACCACCACCTCACACATGCCAAGGTCAGGGGTTCCAAAAGAGCGGTCCCCAGAGCCTCTCACAGCTCCCCTGCCCTATGGACACCAACCACAGGTGAGATCAAAGACTAAGCATTGGGGTAACACTAGGGCCAAGCTTGGCTAAGGCTAGAGGGATTTTGGCTTGAGTGGGGCAAAGTACAGGCCTATCATCCCACACATGTGTCCTCTCTGTAGACAGGGTCTGGGGAATCTTCCGGAGCCTCTGGGGACAAGGACCATCTATACAGGTGAGGGGCCTGGGAACTGGGAAGATGGGGAATCCAACTGAGACTCAGGTAAGGAGACTTGGATTCTCCACCCCTGAACACAGACCCCCACCCTGTTTTGCAGTACGGTTTGCAAGCCTCGGTCCCCAAAGCCTGTGGCCCCTGCAGCCCCTCCATTCTCCTCTTCCAGCGGTGTCTTGGGCACAGGGCTCTGTGAGCTAGACCGGTTGCTTCAGGAACTTAATGCTACCCAGTTCAACATCACAGGTACCAGGTTACAGAGATAGGCCTTGATGGGATGAGGAAAGGGCAGAGACTGAGGGGTATACTCTTCACAGGGTAGCAGCTAAAGGGACACGAGTCTCAACTGAGAGGGGGTAGAGTATAGTTCCATGTCCAGTGCCCTTCTTTCCTCTCACAGATGAAATAATGTCTCAGTTCCCACCAAGCAAGGAGACTGCAGGGGAAAAGAAGGAGGACCAATGTGAGGACAAGAAAAGGCCCAGCCTGTGAGTTTGACACAGTTGGCAGAGCTGGGAGAGATGTGATGGATACCTGAGTTACTGGAGAGTAGCATTCATTACTCTGGGGGACTCTGAGCTGATACAGACTGTGTTCTTCACAGCCCTCCCAGCCCATCTCCTGTTCTCCCAAAGCCTTCAGCAACCTCCGCCACCCTGGAGTTGGATAGACTGATGGCTTCGCTGTCTGATTTCCGTGTCCAAAACCATGTGAATCAGGTAGGGTGTGGGCCAGTGTGGATTTGTGGCTTCCCAACCCCTTTTAGGACCTTCCACATCTGCTGCTTTGCTGACTCAACTCTCATGTCCTCTTTGCTGCAGCTTCCAGCGTCTGGGTCAACCCAGCCACCAGTGCCAAGCTCTGTGAATGAGGACTCCCCATCCTCACCAGGGCCGGCCAGCAAGGGCAGCCTAGACACCATGCTGGGGCTGCTACAGTCTGATCTCAGTCGCCGTGGTGTTCCTACCCAGACCAAGGGTCTCTGTGGCTCCTGCAATAAACCTATTGCTGGGCAAGTAAGTGGGGCCCTACGAGTAGGGAGGTAGAGACCCATGGACCTATCCTTATGGAGAGCCAGACTTTGTGCTATTCCCTTTTAATAAATGACTCTGGGAAGTGGGTATTACCGTTGTTCATATTTTACAGATAAGGAGACTAAAGCTCTGAGTCACACAGCACGTAAGTGGCAGGATGAGAATTCCGACTCAGTTACCATTTATTGTGGTTCTACTGTATGCAGGCACTATATTAGCTCCTTGATAAACCTCCATCTCACTTAGTCGTCACAAAAGTCTTACTGGTGCCACCCACCATCTCTCGGGCACCAACAAGGACAGTTTCTCCTCCACTAGATCTGGTTTGTGAGCTCTTATTCTTGGCTTATGGACTGAGTAGATATTATTGATGACAACTGTGCGCAGTGGTTGACCTAGATCCTCCTGCTATATTTGGTGCCCTGCTTCCATTCCAAAACTTCCAATCTTAGCAAAGCAGGGTGGCATTATGACCCTTGTGGGCCCTAGGCATGTTCATCTTCATGGGCCCCTTCCTCCATTAAAATTTTTTTTTTAAATTGTGCTTTATGACTGTGTTGGTGTAAAGATGAATATATTAATATTATACATCAAATCATTTTCTTCTAGCTCATTTTTGTCTTCTGATTTTAAAAGTAACTACAGCATTTTCATGGCTCCTAAAATTATTGAGGGCCCTAGGCACTGTGCTGCTGGAAGCCCTGGGTTGAATCTGTCACTTACAGACTGACTCGAACATTGGATTTTTCAGCCTGACCTCTCAGGGCGGGAGGAGAGAAATGAGCTAAGGGAGTCAAATTATAAAAAGAGAGAAAGAAAAAGGAAAACTTGAAATGTGCCGTGTCAACCGTGGCTCACTGGGCACATGGCAACCCGAGGGCCACTCTGACCCAGGCCTTACCCCCAACTCCAGGTGGTGACCGCGCTGGGCCGGGCTTGGCACCCTGAGCACTTCATTTGCGGTGGCTGTTCCATGGCCCTGGGAGGCAGCAGCTTCTTTGAGAAGGACGGAGCCCCCTTCTGCCCTGAATGCTACTTTGAGCGCTTTTCCCCACGATGTGGCCTCTGCAATCAACCCATCAGACACGTGAGCCCCGCCTTTCCCAGAGCACCCCACCCATGCCCCGCCCCTTCGCCTCATCCGAGGCCCTTTGTGGACTCCGCCCACTCTCTCTGACTTCCAAGTTCCTTCTTGGGTCTCCAACACTTCAAACTCCTACTTAAACCCGTTTACATAGGTATCATGATGGGAGAGGGAGGGTAGAAGGGATGGAGGGCCACACTGAGTGTCCCCGTTCATTCTCCACAGAAGATGGTTACTGCCTTGGGCACCCACTGGCACCCGGAGCATTTCTGCTGCGTCAGTTGTGGGGAGCCCTTCGGAGATGAGGGTGAGAGCTTGGCTCCAGTCTCGAAAGATACCTGTCTGCTCAAAATCCCGCCTCGCCCTCTTTGGTCCAGCCTACTACAACGTCCCAAGTCTTCTGGCCCCACCCTCTCTCCCCCACGCGGGTGCCCATCCTGTCCCCTCCCACTCGGCCTCCACCCTAGACCCGACCCCTCCTTCTCTACTGCTCATTCTGACTGCCCCTAATCTGGCCCCACAGTCTCAGATCTCGCAAGTCCTGGGGGAAGCCCGCAGGTTTTTTTCTTTCGGCTCGGTTCCCGCCCCTAGGTTTCCATGAGCGAGAGGGCCGCCCCTACTGCCGCCGGGACTTCCTGCAGCTGTTCGCCCCGCGCTGCCAGGGCTGTCAAGGCCCGATTCTGGATAACTACATCTCCGCGCTCAGCGCACTATGGCACCCGGACTGCTTCGTCTGCAGGGTGCGCTGCTGCGCGAGGTTGGGGGGGGATGGGGAGAGGTGGGTAGCTGGACCAAAGGGAGCCCAGCTAGAAGCCTGGGGCGGGGCGATTGATTCAGGCATTCAAGGCAAGGTGCCTCACGTCGCGGGTGGGGTTGTGGGCAGTGGGGTCCCCACATTGGGTTATTAAGCTGCTAAAGCTAATTATTTGATCTGGGGGTTGGCGGCTGACCTATCCTATCGCTACCGCCCTCCCCCAGGAATGCTTCGCACCCTTCTCCGGAGGCAGCTTTTTCGAGCACGAGGGCCGCCCGCTGTGCGAGAACCATTTCCACGCGCGGCGTGGTTCGTTGTGCGCCACGTGTGGCCTCCCCGTGACTGGCCGTTGCGTGTCAGCCCTGGGCCGTCGCTTCCACCCAGACCACTTCACCTGCACCTTCTGCCTGCGCCCACTCACCAAGGGCTCCTTCCAGGAGCGTGCGGGCAAGCCGTACTGCCAACCCTGCTTCGTCAAGCTCTTCGGCTAACCACCTGCGGGGCTTGCCCGTGCGAGAGACCAAGGCCCTAATGACCCCACCCTTCCCCCAAAAGACCCCACAGCCTCGGCCTGGCTCTTTGAGCCTGGGGGTCTCTCCCCAGCCCACCCTGGGAAGCCACACCCACTGGAGAGACCGGCCCCTGAGGTACTCTATTCTATACTCTTCAGTTCTCTATGGTCAAATTCAGAAAAGGGACCGCCAATTTCAAGACCACATACATGGGTCCTGCATTGTAAAGCAACCTACCTGAGGTCTTTATCCCCACCCTTGAGGGAGCCCCCTGACTGGAGGCGGGCCCTTGCAAGTCCCACTAATGAGAAGACAGGCCAGGACATACCTGCTCCCTGCACCCTCACTGTTCTGTGCACTTTTTTCCTACCTACATAAAAACACATGCCACATGATGCTGGTGTGGTGTCTCTGTGCGCCGGAAAGCCTTGCGTGGTGATTCCTTGCCTCTCGTGCTGGCTCTGGCTGCAGCCGGTTCTGGGTCCCTGTCCTGTGGGCTCAGGGGGACCTGTAGCCTCAGCCTTTGCAGGCTGTCCCTCACACATCAAATGAGCTTGCACTGGATTGTACAGATAGTAGGGAGCCAGAACAGGAGGTCAAACTGGGCCCCACGGAAACTTCCCACCCTCATTCCCCACTTCTTCAGCAACCTGTATCCTTGAACTAAACATTAATCTGTCTCCAACCCCCATCTTCCACTCCCTCCCACCCTTGTCACCTTGTCTAATTTTCAGATTTTCCTCCCCTCCTGAAAAGACCCTTGGAAATGGGGCTCCATGCAGAAGTGCCAATTTATGGCCACTCTTTGGATCTGGGCACTAAGGCACAGCTTCGCTCTTACTTGTTCTGACTCGTAGCATCCCCTCTAAAGCAGAGGATGACACTTGGGGTGGTCAGAGTCATGACCAAACGAAACACTAGGGGCTGTATGAGCCAGAAGGAGCCTTTCAACTCAGACTGCGAGTCCAGTAAGTCTTCCTGGAGGAGGTAACACCTGAGCTAAGCCCCAGCAGAAATGGCTGGGCCAGGGATTTTTAGATGTGGAGTTTAGGCTCCATCTGAACCCCTAGCCCAGAGCCTTTTTGAGCCTCTGAACCTTCACTTTGGACCCTGCAGTTCCCTAAGGAGAGGGCCGGGATTCTTGAGTCCAAAGTGCAGGAGATTTTGAAGCTGGAAATGATGGTTTCTCAGAGACCCTTCCTACTTGAGGAGGAACAGGTAGCCAAGGAGAGCATGTGTGAGTAAGACAAATGTGAGGTGTTCTCTGTCCTCACCTTGGCCTGACCATCCCCCAGATTCTTTCCTCTCTGAAGCTCCTCTCCCTAGGTCTTCCCAGGCTTCCTGCTCTTCTCCTCCCACATATTCTCCCCGGAGAAATTTGTTTCCTGGCTTGTAACCACCTTCCTGTCTTGAGGATGCCCCAACTGGCCATCTCTGGTCTTGACTCATTCATTTCACCAAGTATTTATTGAGTATGTACTATGCCAGGCTCTCTATCAGGTGCTGGGGAGACCACAGGGAACCAAGCAGACATATTTCTTGACCTCATGGAGCTGAAGTCTAGTAGAGGAGACAAATGACAAGTACACTGATGACATCACATGTGATGAACTAATGGGCACTTTCCCGATGGCTTAAATAAAGCTCCCTCTTCCTCCTTGTTTCCATCCATAGCACTTCCTGAGTCCTTCATAGCACTTATCACTATTGCAAATAGGTGTTTATCTGTTGCTTGTCTGTTTCTGAAACTGGAATGCAAGCTCCTGAGAGTTTGTCAGATTACATGTTTGTTTTGCTGACCATTGTCTCTCCAGTATCTAGAATGCTATCTAGCTGGCTGTAGGCGCTCAGTGACTGTTTGTTAATAGAAGGAAGGAATGAGCAAGAAAGGAAAGGAAGGAGGGTGAGAAGGGGGGAAAATAGAGAACTAAGTTAGAGAAAGGGAGGAAGGGATTTTACTTTTTTTTTTAAAGATTTTATTTATTTATCTGACAGACAGAGATCACAAGTAGGCAGAGAGGCAGGCAGGCAGAGAGAGGAGAAAGCAGGCTCTCCACAGAGCAGAGAGCCCGATGTGGGGCTCGATCCCAGGACCCTGGGATCATGACCTGAGCTGAAGGCAGAGGCTTATAACCCACTGAGCCACCCAGGTGCCCCCAGGGATTTTACTTTTAACCAGATAGTCTCTGTGAATATGTAACATCTAATTTGAGACTTGGAAGATTGAGGAAAGAAAACAGCCAGGCAAACAGCATGAGCAGAGCATTCCAGGCAGAGGAAACAGCAAGTGCAAAGGCCAGGATGTAGGAAGGGGCTGGACATATTGAACAAAAGGAAAGAAGGCCGGTAGGCCTGGATTAGGGAGAATAAGGGGGAGAGTAGTAGGAGATGAGGTCAAAGAGGAAATAGGTGCTACATCACAAAGGGTTTTGCAGGCCACAAAAAGGGCATATTGATTTTAAGTGCTTATAACCCCAATGTGTCCTCTGACACTTGGACTTGAATTTCTCTCAGGCACTTCAAATTTATCATCCCCTGAAACAGACGCTGTGGATGTGCCACCCATATCCACTGAGCCTGTCGGGGAAGTCATATGCAGACAGTTCCCAGACACCCAGTCTCCCCAGCTGAGTCTCCTCAGCTGCTCCCTGAGGCTCTGTCTGAGGGTGCTCTCTGGGGAAACAAGTGTGCTCCTGCACCCAGCACACCTGAAGTGGGAGGGGGAGGTTCTGTAACCTCAGAGACAGGAATTGGTGAATTCCTGCTTCCTGGCTCCGAGGGGGTCAATTCTGAGGTATATTCTTTTTTTTTTAATTTATTTATTTGTCAGAGAGAGAGGAAGAGAGAGCGAGCGAGCACAGGCAGACAGAGTGGCAGGCAGAGGCAGAGGGAGAAGCAGGCTCCCTGCCGAGCAAAGGAGCCCGATGTGGGACTCGATCCCATGACGCTGGAATCATGACCTGAGCTGAAGGCAGCCGCTTAACCAACTGAGCCACCCAGGCGTCCCAATTCTGAGGTATATTCTCCAAGTGTCTCAAAGAGTCCCCACGGAGATTGTTCACTCACAGTGGCAACCTTTTAATCAAAATGCCCCTTTATTGGCTTTTCTTCTTTCTTTGTCTCACTTCCCCTCCCTTCCTCCTCAGGAAAGTCCTTGCACCCAATTCTCATCTTCGGATCTGCTTTGAAAGGACCCAACTAAGGCATTCCTTAAATATATTCCCCTAAATATCGTTTTCTGTTCTTCACCTCGGGCATGAACCTAACTTGTCATAATCAGACATCCAAGTCTGGTCAATTCTTCTAGAAAGACAGAGGTACTGATATTTATCAATACTCTCCCTTCTTCTGTTCAGCCCTGTACTGAGCAATGGGACTCCAAGGATGAGTCAGGTCATTTCCTGCTTGTGGGTAATCCCTAGTCTGTTGGGAAGGCAGACCTGGACCTAGAGGAGGACAACACAATGTGCTCATAACTGTATCAGAAAAGTCAGAGAAGCCTTTCTTGAGGAGCTGACATGGGCTGGGTACTGAAGGTTACCTTCTGTGAGGTAGGAGTGGGCCATTTGGGAGGCAGGGAGGCACTCTAAGCAGAATGCACAGCTAAGGCAAAAGTTTGGGTGTGTGAAAATACAGGGCCTGGGCAGGGCAAGGGAGTTGGTGGGAAATGTGATATCACCCCGGGTTTGGTGTGGAGGAGCAAGGAGGAAGAGTGGGCAGAAGTCAGGGGATGGCAGGCCTTGAACATGAGGCTGAAAAGCTCCTACTTCCTTTAGTATGATGGGGAGCTAGGAGGGGTTTCTGAGCAGGGGAGTGACAGTGTCAGATTGTATTTGAAAATGATCCCTCTGGATTAGTAAAGACAAGGAGGCTGACTCAGTCATGCTCCCTAGGTCAAGGTTGAAGGGTAAGCATGGATGAAAGGAGTAATTTTGAGCCTGGGTCATTGGGGACAGTGTGGGGGCTAAGGCCCAGGAAGGAATGCTCCTGAACTTGAAAGCTGTCTGTTCCACAGGACCAGTTTTCGGCCTCGATGAGACCTGATTCAGCTAAACAGAGCTGGGGAGGGGGAACAAGAGCTAGGGGACTTGTCGGCTCACTGACCCCGAGGTAACCATTAACCCCTGCTGGGAGGAAATCCACAGGCTGGTCCCTTGAGAGACAGATCATAGGCAGAATGGAGGAACACACAGAGGCAGGCTCCGTACCAGGACTGGGAAACCAGAGGGTCTTAATTAACAACTCTGCTGACATCCTGGTCATTGCTGCTTATTTCCTGCTGGTCATTGGTGTCGGCTTGTGGGTGAGAAGTTGGGGTGCTGCTGGCGGTCAGGCTTCTGGGGTCTGGAATGAAAGTCTCAGGGAGACCCATGTTCAGCAGGGGTGGGATGCCTGGATCTTTGAGGAAGAAACCTGGGGCTGGGAGGCAAGCAAATCTTTTGATAGCCTCAGGAAGGCCCAGCCAATACTCATTCTTTGTCTTCCCACCTTTGGATAGGGTTAGCTGAAGGGATCAGTGGATCTCCATCAGGGACAGCATTCTAAATGAGGTCTCTGCTCCCCTATCCACACAGTATCTGACCAGAAGCCCATCCATATCCGAGGCCCCAGGAATAGTCAGGTGGCATTCAGCCACACTCAAGCTTGTGTAGTTGGGCACTAGGTTAGGGCCTGGGTTGCTCTAGGTGCCTCTGAGGGGGCTGGGGGAGGGGGTTGGGTGGGAACCATCAAGAGAGCCCAGGGCTGGTTAATCTTCAGCCTGAAACAAGGCTGAGGAATGTGTTGAGAAGGCTAATGAGGTCCAAAGATGTGCTCCGAACCCACATCTCCTCCCCAACTCTTGTCCCTCAGTCCATGTGCAGAACCAACAGAGGCACCATTGGCGGCTACTTCCTAGCAGGACGAAGCATGGTGTGGTGGCCGGTGAGAGAGGCTGTGCTGTGGAGCGGGAGGAGGCCTAGAGAAGCAGCCTAGCTCACCCCCACCTCTGGCCATCTAGGTCGGGGCCTCTCTCTTTGCCAGCAACATCGGCAGTGGCCACTTTGTGGGCCTCGCAGGCACTGGTGCTGCAAGCGGCTTGGCTGTGGCTGGATTTGAGTGGAATGTGAGACCCCCTTTTTGCCAATGACCCCTGTGAGAACCCCTGGAACTGTCACACCTGGGGAGGCTCCAAGCAGGGAGGATGGAAGGCTGGAGGTGGGACTTTCCAGTGGTGGGGTGTGGTTGGGCTTCGAGTGAGGGTCACACGTCCAGCTTGCAGGCGGGGGGGATGTTGGAGATGACGACTTTCAGGGCCTGCTCCTGACTTTGTTGTGTAAGCTGGGACCAGCCACTACCCTCTGTGGCCTTGATTTACTCCTCTCTGAAAGATACTCCCCACTCAAAGATAGTGAAGTGCCTGTTTTGATTCTCTCTGAAGCTGTGAGGATCTCTGGGCCAAATTAAAGCCTTTGCAGAAGTGGGAAGGAGACAAAGCTCTGGGACTGTTTGTCTTTGAGGGTTGGGAAGATCAGGACTTCCTGGAGGAAGAGGTCTCTGCGCTGAGTCTTGAGGGACAGAAGGTTTGGTTGGGTGGAGAGGAGAGGGGAGGCAGCCCTTCCTGGCAGAGGCTGTGGTCAGGCTGAGGGGTCTGTGGTTGGATTCAAGTGCTGGCGGGTGAAGGGACAGGGACCACCTTGGGAGGGACTGGCCAGGGGTCATGGCCTGGGAGGACTAGGAGGGCTCTAGTTAAGGGCCCATGAAAGTGTCAAGACTCTGTCCCTTGATACCCCAGGTATATCTCTGGGTCCCCAGTGAGAACTTTCCTTGGTATAACACATTCAGAAAGAGGTCTCTTACACCCTTCAGGGGGGAGGGCGCAGTCATGGCAGGCTCTCAGTCATCCTCAGCTGTCAGCTGTGCCCGCAGGCGCTGTTCGTGGTGCTGTTACTGGGCTGGGTCTTCGCACCAGTGTACCTGACCGCGGGCGTCATTACCATGCCGCAGTACCTGCGGAAGCGCTTCGGAGGCCATCGTATCCGCCTCTACCTGTCAATGCTCTCGCTTTTTCTGTACATCTTCACCAAGATTTCGGTGCGCAATCATGGAGGGCGGGGGAGGGCCCTGGAAGGGAGGCACCACCCAGTGGGGGTCTCTAGAAAGCCCTGGAGGGGGCGGGACAAAGGAGAAATCCCTTGTAAGAACCAAGACTGAAGCAGGGTCTGGAAGAAATAGGTTTGGGGACCGTGGCCACAATGGGTGGGACCTGGGAAGGGCAGACCATCGGAAAATAAGAGAACCTTTAAAGCGTGGCCACATAGGGTCATGGTCTGGGCATGAGGTAGACCTGGGTCCCTGGGTCCTGACCTGTGCTATCACTACTTCTCCCAAGGTGGACATGTTCTCCGGGGCAGTATTCATTCAACAGGCTCTGGGCTGGAACATCTATGCCTCAGTCATCGCTCTTCTGGGCATCACCATGATCTACACTGTGACAGGTGGCTGTGGCAGGGGCTTAGGGATGGAGTGGGCTTGAAGATACGCTGGGAGCGTCACTGAAGCAAGCACATTCTGCTCACTAATTCCTGCCTCCTGATGCCCTGTACCTGATGGGTACATGAACCTGGAGAATGGGCCATTTCTTTGAAATTTGCTCTCCAGGAAGGGGCACATCTTTCAAATTCGCATAAAGACACCATATGTGCTCGGGGCATCCTATTTGGGCTGTCTCCACTGACTCAGACCCGTTGCAGGAGGGCTGGCGGCACTGATGTATACGGATACCGTGCAGACCTTCGTCATTCTTGGGGGGGCCTTCATCCTCATGGGTTACGGTACGGAGCTCAGCCAGTGGGGGAAGGGCACAGAGGTTGTGAGTCACAGAGCTCTCAACCTGGGAGCAGAGACATTGCGTGTCTCCAGCATGTGGGTCCTAGGGAGGGCCTTGGCACACGTGCTGGGTCCCCTGACAGCCTTGCTCTCACAGCCTTCCACGAGGTGGGCGGGTATTCAGGGCTTTTCGACAAATACTTGGGGGCAATGACGTCGCTGACGGTTTCTGAGGATCCGGCGGTGGGCAACATCTCAAGTTCCTGCTATCGACCCCGGCCCGACTCCTACCACCTGCTCCGGGACCCTGTGACGGGGGACCTGCCATGGCCAGCACTGCTCCTGGGTCTTACCATCGTCTCAGGCTGGTACTGGTGCAGCGACCAGGTGCGGGGTCAGGACTTGGGCCGGGAGGGAAGCTGGGGCAGAACCAGAACCACTGTGGGCAGAGCTGAGATGGGTGGAACCGGAACCCATCTAGGGGTGCTCAAAGGCCCCGGTCTGAGTGGTCAGGAACCTGGCCAGGATGGGGTTAAACCAGACCCAGTGGAATCCAAAGACTCTGGTTCTGAGTGAAGGTGAATTGCCAGCACCACTGAGCCAGAGGCAGGCCTGAATTAGAGCAGGGAGTAGAGACAAGGCCTGAGAGGGCGAGGTATGCAGGACTGGATGCAGGTAGTTGAACAGCCCTTGCCGCAGGTCATCGTGCAGCGCTGTCTGGCTGGGAAGAGCCTGACCCACATCAAGGCGGGCTGCATACTATGTGGCTACTTGAAGCTGATGCCCATGTTCCTCATGGTCATGCCAGGCATGATTAGCCGCATTCTTTATCCAGGTAATGTCTGCAACCCCACCCCCACCAAGAGTCCCGTGCCCCATCCAGCCCCTTGTGTACGGTAACAGGTGCCTATTTCCCATTTCCATTACTGTCCTTTGATTTGGAAATCCCATCAACCCAGGCCCACCTCCCACCAGAGGTCCTCTCTCTCTTCCACTAGGATTTCCTGTCCCCACTTCAGGGATCTGAGTTCCCAGACCAGGTCCCGTCCCAGCCACGTTGTGCCCTCTTTCCTGCAGATGAGGTGGCGTGTGTGGTGCCCGAAGTGTGTAAACGTGTGTGCGGTACCGAGGTGGGCTGCTCTAACATCGCCTACCCGCGGCTTGTTGTGAAGCTCATGCCCAATGGTAAGGGCTGGCCAACTGCGGAGACTGCCACTGGGAGGAGTCACCCTGTGCCAAGTCTGCACCCTCCCGAGGATACCCTGGTGGCCAGGGACTCACAGCTCCCATTGGCCTGCAGGTCTGCGCGGACTCATGCTGGCGGTCATGCTGGCCGCGCTCATGTCCTCGCTGGCTTCCATCTTTAACAGCAGCAGCACGCTTTTCACCATGGACATCTACACGCGCCTGCGGCCCCACGCAGGCGACCGTGAGCTGCTGCTAGTAGGACGGTGCGGCCTGGGTTCCCCCCAAGATCCTGCCCCACCAATCAGCCATGGGGTAGGGACAGGGAACACTCACAGGATTAGGGGGAGCTGGGGAATCCTGGGTGAAATCTCCCGACGGCCACCCACCGCAGGCTCTGGGTGGTGTTCATCGTGGCGGTATCCGTGGCCTGGCTACCCGTGGTGCAGGCAGCGCAGGGCGGGCAGCTCTTTGACTACATTCAGGCAGTCTCCAGCTACCTGGCGCCACCTGTGTCTGCCGTCTTTGTGCTGGCGCTCTTCGTGCCCCGTGTCAACGAGAAGGTGAGTCTGTGTGTAGGTGGTGAACTTGGGGCAGAACCTGGGCAGAAGAGGCTGACACTCTCTCCCCTGGCAGGGTGCCTTCTGGGGACTGATTGGGGGCCTGCTTATGGGTCTGGCACGACTTATTCCTGAGTTCTCCTTTGGCTCGGGCAGCTGTGTGCAGCCCTCAGCGTGCCCGGCACTCCTCTGCGGCATGCACTACCTCTACTTTGCCATCGTGCTCTTCATCTGCTCTGGCGTCCTCACCATTGTAGTCTCACTGTGCACAGCACCCATCCCACGCAAGCACGTAAGTGCCGGCCTCTGGATGGGCACCAAATATGCACCACGTGAGTCAGTGCAGCCCTCTCTACCCCTAGTCTGCCAATCCACTTCCAGGAATGCCCAGTGAGGAGGACCTGGATTTCTACAGAGGGCCCATGAGGGTAGACTGGGAATCCAGTTGGAAGCTGCATTTGCAAAGCAAGCACAACGTTTTACTTAAATGACATTTATTTGAGGTGTTCTGGGTGGCCTTGAAGACTGTGGGGGAGGTGATGACCTCCCAAAGTCCTTGGAGTGGCCCCAAGGACTCAAACCACAGATCTGATTGGTGGCTGAGAGGGACAGTACACTATCCTGAAGGCCCACAAGAGGATTTGGTCTTGTGCTGCTGCAGGGCAGGAGCCCCAGGGCAGGGCTGACTGGGGGCCAGGACAGATGAGCTGGGCAGAGGGATGGGCAGGGCTGCACAGGTGAAGTAGGGGAAAGGCAGCAGGAGGAAACCATATGCACAAATATCCACAGGAAGGAACACTGTTGGCAGGACTAGAAGACTAGAGTCTATAAAGGACTACAATTTGAGTGTAGACAGGGACTGGGGGCAATGAAGCAAGGCGTGACCAGGGCCAAGAGCTTTTAACACATAGCCGAAGAGCTTAGCTTTAGTCTGGGGGAAAAGGGCAGCCATGGCAGGCTGGGTTTGCTGAACTGAGTATTAACATGTGTACAGGGTGGACAGAGGGAGCTAAGATGTCTTAGGTGTCCAGGCAGACAGGAGACTTCAGGGTCTGGGGCGCGGGCAGGGGGAGGACCAGCACTCTCAGTTGGTCCCTGCTCCCTTCCCCAGCTCCACCGCCTGGTTTTCAGTCTGCGGCACAGCAAGGAGGAGCGAGAGGACCTGGATGCTGATGAGCTGGAAGGTCCGACCTCAGCCCCTACACAGAATGGGTGTCCGGAGCATGCTGTGGAGATGGAGGGTAAGGCACTCCTCCAGGGGGTGGGGCCAGGGACTAGGGGAGCCAGGTTCCTTCAAACTAACTGTCTCGTGTCCATTCTTCCTAGAGGCCCAGTCCCCAGCACCGGGCCTGTTCCGCAGGTGCCTGCTCTGGTTCTGTGGAATGAGTGGGGGTGGGGCAGGTAGTCCCCCAGCCCCTACCCAGGAGGAGGTGGCTGCAGCAGCCAGGCGGCTGGAGGACATCAGCGAGGACTCCAGCTGGGCCCGTGTGGTCAACTTCAATGCCCTGCTCATGATGGCTGTGGCCACGTTCTTCTGGGGCTTTTATGCCTGAGGCCAACTCTGCTGGACACCATGAGCTACAGCCAGGGCAGAGCTCAGCCTCACAATGAATGGGGGTGAGGCGCTTTGCAGTGGTGAGAAGGGAGTAGGGGAGGAGCGGGAGGGGGTAGGCCCTGGTGGGAGGGGGTAGACCCTGGTTCCCCTTCTCTCCACCTTGTCTCTGTCTGGGGCCCCAGTCCATCTGACTGGCAGTTACAGCCCATGAGGCCTTGGCCAAACTGCCACAGCAGTTCCCCTAAGCAAAAATAAAGCTGCTGTTCCCACATCCTGCTATGGCCAAAGGGTGCTTGCTCTAGGCTCCTATCCTGGGACCTGGGTCTCCATCTGGGCTGCTCACAAGATCTTCTTTTCCGGAGAGAGTAGCCAGGTGGCCCTCCACTCATCCACCTCTAGCTGGTGCTTCTCAGTCTTCCAGCCTGCATCCTGTAGTCCTGGGGAGAGGTCATAATCAGGTGCCACTGGGACTGCTGGGGAGAAGACTCTAGGGAGTCTGGGGAGAGTGGTAAGAAGCAGCACAGGCCAGGTGCATGCTGTGTGTACTGCCCGGGCTCCTCTTGCCTCTGGTGGGTCATTTCTGGCACAAAATGAGGCTAAAACTTCATCTGGCTCTAGCGAGAATTCACTGACTTAGCACGTGGGAAAGAGCTGGAATGGAGTAGGTGCTAAATGTAAGATCATCATCAGTCATTTGTGAGCAAACCTCCCCACCTCACGCCCCCAGTTCTTCAATGCCAACTGGAATTACAGAGATTGTCAATACTGACACAGCCTCAGTATCCCTAACCTCCCCATACTGCAGACAAGGAAACAGGTTAGGCAGGGTCTCTGGGGGAGAAGGCCTCAGAGGCCAAAGAGCGTGGAGCTTAAGGATGTTACCTTTCAAGAACTTTGGGAATAGCTTGTCCAACACTTGGTGTGTCTCTCTGACAATGACCCAGCTCGCCCTCTCAGGACCTGGAGGAGGGTGCAGAACGAGAAGCTGTCAGGTCCCCAAGCGGAACAGAGTCCTTCTTCTCTCTTTGAGTCATCAGCAGTCTAAACTGTGAGGTGCATACCTGCCCGTACTTGGTTCCTCAGTTCTTTCAGTTCTCTTGGGAGGGTCCCCTCTCCCTGCAGGGCTTCAAGCACCAGTCCGTGTATGGCAGCCCTCAGGATGGTTTCAGGGCCTGCCATCTGGCTCAGAACAACTTGCACCCGGCCTGGAGAAATCCAGGGACAGACTGGTGTTAGGGAAGGGCCACATCCCCAAACACCCTCAAACCTACCATCCTGCTTCATCCCTGTCTTGAGGCGTTGGCCTGGCATAGATGGAGGCTATCTTTCACCCTTTCCCTTCCATCTTCATCTCCTGTTGTCCCAATGTTCTGGCCAAACCGAAATGCCCAATTTCCAAATACAGCTTTATAGAAGGCCACTGAGGTGGGTTTATTTTGCATGTCTAGTGAGGATAAGCACCTTTTAGCTAACACAACCAGCAGACCAGTAAACTTCAGTATTTGTTTCCTCAATAGGTAACTCAGGATGGGAGAGCAAAGTTCTCCAGGGATAAGCAAAGGTCATAATCTTATTTGAGTACTTTGCAATATATAAAGTGCTTTACATAATCGCCTTATCTGATTCTCATAAAAACATGCAGACAATAAGGCAGGCATTGTTAGCCTCATTTTACACAGGGACAAAGTGAATTTCATTGGGGCATGCAGCTATAATTTGAATGCACCAAGTCTTAGTCTAGAGCTCCCTCCAAAACACCAGGCAGCCTCTAAATTGTCCAGGGCTTGAGGCTTTGGAGCTGATGGAATGAGACCCCAGAAGGGTGAGTCTAGGGCTGGAAGAGCACAGCACACTTACTTTGTGACTTGTCCCAGTGAAGGAGGTAGGGTTCTTGGTGTCCCTCAACCAGCTGTTGTAGCTCAAAGACACTGAAGGAAAGAAGAGGGTGGAGTGGGGGAGGAGAAAGCAAAAGTAGGAGTAACCATCCAGTCAGCTGAACTGTCCTTACTTCATCTGTCCCTCACCACCTCTTCATCTCTCTCAGCCATTACCCATGCATGCGACATCCATCCTTCCTTTTTTTCCCTAACAAATGTATCCCGTATATCTACTCTGTGTCACACCCCTGCTGCCCCCAAGTATGATTAGTGGCAATAAGGGACCTAGAATAGAGAGGTGAGGCCCAGTCAGGGGAGGCCAGTGTGTAATTGGAATAAAGAGCATGTGTGGGGAGTGGGGGTGGCAGCAGGGGTGGATGGGAGACACTGGGCCACTTACCTGGAGATCAAGCGGTGTAGGGGGACCCCCAGGGATAGAGACAGAGATGGCCAAAAACCTGTGGGAAGCTGGAGTCAGGATGCCCAGACGGGGAGAGACTGGGAGACACAGCACTTAAGACCAAGAGGTTGGGTCACCTGTCCACAGTGGCTCCATCTGATTCGCTGAGGTGGGCCCAAGTACCTCTCCCCTCTGAAGGAAGTGCTTCAGGACCAGCCGGAGCCGGCCTTCATTCAAGGTCTCTAGGACAAGGGCTCGGACTGCCCGGTAGTTGGCATAGATGTGAAGGGCGGTGAGGAAGAAGAAACAACCAAGGCTGAAGCTGGATGGGAGAGTGGGGTAGTCAACAGGCGTGGAGGCCCAGCGGGGAACCTCCTCCCTGCCCTTGATCCCGGCTTACCCAGGGCCAGCTGACACCAGGGGAAGCATCAAGAGGCTGACCAGGAGCCCTGCCAGGTTTACCAGTGTCTCCTAGAAAATGGCAGAAGGGCTGGGAGTTGGGAGAGCTTCCTTCCAGGCCAGGCTACACATCCTTGAGTACCTTTCATTACCTTCTTCCCTGCTGCAGTTCCTCCCAGGGCTCCCTACACTGATGAGGATACCTAGTCAGTTTTTAATGAGTGAGCGGTCATTTAAGATACCATCTGCTTCTGTATCTAGGTGGATACAATGCCCTTGGAACACGTCTTCTTTGTTTTGTAAGAGTCCTCCGAGTACCTCTATACTCAGGCAAGTGAATGTCCTTGGAATGAGGAAGTTCTTAAATTAAGTGGTTTAAAAAGACTGATCCCTCTCAGCCCCTAAATATACAAAAACATTTGTAAAGGCTTTAAGGGAACCACTCAGGAAGAAAGGCACAAGATCCAAACCTCTTCCCTTGAGAATCAGTTATCAGAACCCTCTAATGGCCTAAGATGGCCTGACTGAGCTCACCCAAGGGCAACAGACACCAGGCCACCTGTCCCCAACTCATCATAAAGGAGGAAGAGTCTGGATTGGTGGCTCCTGACTACTGGAGTTGAAGGGAGAGCTGGTTCTGGCATAAAGCAGGTCTGAGGCTGAGAGAGCTCTTCCTACCCAGTTGTCCTGGCAAGGGGGTGGGCTGTGGAAATAAAAGCTGTGGGTGTGGCGGTAAAGAGATTAGAGGTCTCGGTTGCACAAGAGCAGGAGGACCACCTCTCCCTCAGGTGGAAAGACTCATTTCCAGCAGCCACATCAAGTGGCAATAAAGCAACATCAGCAGAAATCAGGGGCCTGCTGTCGGACTGAGCACATCTCCCGTGTTGCCCCTGCGATGTGTTCCTGCCTCTGCAAGCTGAGGGAGCCCCTGGGCTTGGAAAATATAGCCTGGGGGTATGAGGAGGGTTGGGGTTTGGAAAGAGAGGAGGTGAGAGAGAGCAGGCATAAAGCTGGGAGATCCTAAAATTCAAGTCCTGGGTGGTACTTATTTCTCCCTTCCTGACAACCTATGGAAGAGATAATGGGGAAGAATTAATCCAACCATATCCTGAGAGAAGGGACGTGCACAAAGGTACTCAAGAGGACTGAACCTCTCTCTGACTTATTTCCTCATTTGTAGAATGGCAACAATGAGTCCCTCCTGTATTAATGAGTTCATATAAATGAAATACTTGGCACACGGTTAGCACTTAATAAGTATTAGCTTGTGTTTACAGCTTAACACCTAATATTGTTGAAAGGAGTTAATTTTAAATTTAAAACAACTTCTATTTAGAAACTGAGCAAAACAATTTAAGAGAAGGACAGAGTGTAGGACTGAACAGAACAGAGGTTTCCAAATTGCTTCGGTGTCAAAACTCTGTGACACTTCTAACCAGTCCTCATTTTCCTCTTCTGTAAAACAGGAATAACAACAGTATCTGCCTCCTGGGGCTGGTGTGAGTTAAACAATGCAATACACATAAACAGCTAGCACAGGAGCCTGGGAGGATCCCATACCTATAGAGTTCAGCCTTAATGGTCCCCACCTTTACTCCAGGATGCCCTGGTCAGGTGACGGGCTGGGTCAGAAAGGCCTACGAAACTGTCATGTGGATACCTCTGGCCAATGACCAATACCCCAGCCCCCCTCACATCCTGAGCACTTTTTGACCCCCCAAGTGCTTTGACATATGGGGTCTCATGTGGTCAGACATCTACCTCAGAGGCTAGGGCTATGGCCCAGAGAGGGTGAAGGCCAGGGCAAGGGCCCACTCTTGGCCACACAGGCATCGGGAAGGAGCTGAGATGATCGGTTTGGACTTTTTGCCACTAGTACTCATGCCCTCAACCTGACTGCCTGAGTTAGTCAGAGTTGGGAGCATGACATTTCCTCCCATGTGTGTATCTCCCACCCCTACCTACCCTTAGGAGCACTCAAGTGCTTCTCTCCATACTCCCAAATCATGGCCTGGCCTGCCTCCCTGCTCCAACTCCCTCCAACCCCAATTCCAGCTGCTCACCTGGCTGCTATCCTTGGCTGACACATCAGCCATGTTGTTTCTCCTGGCCTGGTGCATGGTCAGGGCAGCCCGAGTGGCCCCACCAGCCACACTCACAATGCACTAGGTGGGGAAAGGGAGAAGGAAGGTCAGAATGGCCACGTGCTGTGGCAACAAAGGCACTTCTGTGGCTGAGCCAAGTAAATGACTGAAACCAATTTGAGAAAACCAGGTATCAGGTGACCACACAGCAAAACCCTGAATGCTGCCCTTAGAATCTTGTTCTCATCCCCACACTTCCACTAGGTCCACGTCCCTCTTAGTCCTGGAGAAAACTAAAGCTCTGCCTGTCATACCTCCCTGTGGCCTAGTCCCAAGGAACTCCATTTCTTTCCCCAGGTTAGAGGCCCAAAGACTTCTTTGTTAGCCCAAAACTTCTTTGGCTATACCTGCCTCTTTGCTAAGCTCCCAGGTCCAGCCTGGTTTCCAACTTTATGCTTCCTTTCTGCCTGTAACCAACTCCACCCTCCTTCTGTCCCAGTGGGGGCCTAGTCAAGTCTTCCAGGCCACTTCAAAACCCACAGTGATGGCCCTGACCTCCCATGGTACCTAGACCTCCTCAATCCCTCAGATCTAGGATGGTAGAATGCATCAATGAGGGTCACTGATCACTGTCATCCATTTCGTACTTAATAAATCTCTTTTAGATGCCAGACACAGATTTAGTGCTGTGATATAATTCAGAAAAAACCCCTTGCCCTCATGAAGTCTATAAATCAAAAGACAATAAATAAATAAACAAGTTATCAGGCAGGCAGAGGAAATAATTTGTTCAAAGGTGAGAGGGATGTGGTATGAAATGAGGCTGGATTGACCAGATCATGTGGGATCCTGCAAATCTTGTTAAGGTCTTTATCCTAGGAGCAATGAGGGCAGGGAGGTGACCTGATACAGGGTTACGGGCTGCTCTGAGAAGTAATGGAGAGAGGTGAGAATGGAAGCAAGGAGACTACCTAGGAAGCAACCAAGCTTTTTTCAGCAACAAGGAACCACCAGATGGAAGTTCAGCTAAAGGTATCAGTGGGCAGGAAGGAGAAGGCCAGGATGACAGCCAGGCTTCTGACTGGTGTACCTGGGGTATGGAGGTATTAGTCACTGAGACCAGAACTCTAGGGAGGGTGAGAGGTGGTCAGGGGAAGTTCAGGGCCCTATTCTACTCCTTTATATGACAGATGAAGAGACCGAGGGGCCAAAGGCGGAGTATAGTGCATAATTTGAAACAGATGGCAGAGGTCCCAAACACTGGTCTACAGCTACAGCACTAGTTTTCTCTGGTGTTTCCTGCCCTGGAGTTGGAGGCGGTGCTAAGGGCACTGGGCTACATGTAATGCACCACAAAGAACTGCTGTCTCTGAAATGTCACTAGTGCCCTGTGGAGAAGCACTGCCCTGAAGTGATTTTGAACAGACAGATGGGCTTTTTAGATGGACCTTATATGTCTTCTTGAGTCACTGCTCCGTGCCAGGTACTTAACCCTGTGGTGAAGACAGGTTAAGCTCTTTACTGAACTATGCCTCAGTTTCCTCACCTGGATGTGGCTAAGAAGGAATTGTGAGGGTGAGCAGCCTGGCAGAGAGGAAGAGCTCCCATTCACCCCATGTGACCCTCCAGCCTCACAACCACTTCACGCTGTCCTGCTCCTGGACCTCGACCCACACTCTTTTTCTGCTTAAAAACATCCACCCTCCACCTTAAACTCATTCTTCAGGACCCAGGCCTAGGGAAGAGGCCCATCCCTTGACTTGGCTGGGATCCCTGCTCAACCCTCTCGTAGGCCCCTACACTTCTCATCTGGAATACCTGTAGCTACAATGTTATAAGCTTTTGTTTAATTATGTGAGGCTTTCTTCCAAGAAAAAAATGGGAGGGCCTATATTTTATGCCCAACATGCAGTAGGCACTCAAATATTTTACCCAAAGAATGAAAGATAGCCAGAGAGCTGGTCCCAAGATGTTGACACTGGATGTTCAACTCAGAGTTCAAGATGTTCAGCTCAGAGTTCCTCACCAATCTTGTGGTTTCAGATATTGTCTTAGACTATGTGAGGAACTATGTGGCTATGTGGCTAGAGGAGAATCAGAAAATAAAGTTGAGTATGAGCAGAAAACGCTGAAGTTTTTCACTTTTCTACAAGGGATTTGAACACAGGGCCCAGGCTGGTCTCACCTGTGGGCCCCAAATAAGCTCAGATACAGCACCAGCAAGGCAGGTATAGTGGGGCCCGAGAGGTGGATACCTTGGCCAGGTTGCTGGTACAGACGGTCATGGTGAAAAAGATTGGATATATGGGAGCCATAATCTCGAGGAACATGGCTACATCGTTGAGGATATCAGCAAAAAGCCTGGGGGCGGGGGGAGGGATCAGAGGTTAGAGATCAGAAGTTAAGAGACCTCCATAATAGAAGACTTTCCTCCCCTGTCTCAGCCCCTCCTTACCTCCACTGCTTGGCATTGCAGTCCAGTTTACTCCTGTTGGGGAAGAGAGGTTGGTTTGCAATTTGAATTTAAGGAGAAAACACAACCCGTGGGCAATGCAGGCCATCCTCAGGCTGAGGTAAGGTCTGAAGGGCTCGGCAAAACCCATACTCCATGAAGACATCTGTCCCAACACCCTGTCACTGCTGCCTGAAATACCATTATCTGGGAGAACCTTCAGAGGTCACTTAGTGTTTCCCCTTCACTAACCCATGATGCATGAGGGAAAAGAACTGATTGTCTTGTGGCTGCTCCCCACCCTCTGGCCTCCTCTGGGAGAGGCCATCCCTGGGTCCCTCGGCCATCTCCTCACCCCTTCCTCCCACTTGATCAAAGGTACCCAGCAAGAAGTCCACATACTTTGGACTGGTAAGCAACTACATTTAGTGTAACCCCCACAGGTTACAGACAAGTAGCCCAGACAGGACACATAACTTCCCTCAGATCATATGGAAAGCGGGGGCGAAGAAAAAAAATATAATGGCCAGGGGCAAGAGGTAGGCTCTGACATCCAGGCCCAGGATAATTCTATCACTAAGAGGATGGATGCCTCTTCTGCCAGGCAGAGGGACTCCCTGGCCCATGCACAAACACCTAGGGACCTCTTCTCCAAGAGTCTGGTAGCAGGGGATGCTGTAGCCCCAGACCAAGCGCAGAATTTACAGCATTCCCTGTCCCTTACTTTGAAATCTCCTGGAGGGAAAAGGAGGATTCCAAGGTGGGATATGGGACACACAGTAGAAACTCTTGAGGGAATAAATGGCAAAGGCAGGACCAGAACACGCGGGCTTGGTCTAGGGCTCTGCCCAATAAAGTAGCCTGATACTATTAGTTATAAGCTGTGCAACTTGGGTAAGTGATTCCTTTTAGGTCTGCTAAAATATACACATTCAATCCTTCTCTATACAAAGTTGTTCTAAGGATTAGAGATGATATGCAGACAGCCTGTGAGGCACAGAGCTGTTAGCAACAGCTAACACTTATTAGTGTTAATAATAACTTATTATTATGCTTATAATGAGCCACAATATGCTATGCACTTTGCATAAATCATCTCACTGAACACCTTGTAGGTAATATCTGCCTACAATTAACTGCAGATACTAAATTACTCCTCAGGTTGCCCAATACTGACATGAGGAGGAAGGAGGCAGCACAAGATCCTTAATTCCTTCTAGATAGATGGTAACACTCATTCTATGTGAGACAGGGATCCTGATGACCTGCCTGTCTAGTCCCCATTAGCTTCTGGAGTAAAAACATTCCTTTTGAATTAAGCATTTTCCTGTCTAGCCCTCTTTTTCAACAAGCAGAGAGAGGATACTTAGAGCCTTTTGGCTTTTTCCATGGTGGGCAGAAAATTAATGCTCTGAAGGCAGATGTGATCATAGCAATGGTTCTGTGGCTTCATTGCTGGGGTGAGCCCCCTGGACTGGGTACTTACTAAGGACTCCTCAGCTCTGATGAAATAATTGCTAAATCTCCCCTCCCCTAGAGGACTGGGAAGAGAGAGGAGGAGCTGAACGTACGACCAAGGATGAAACAGACGTGACCCTGTCTGGGGAGAGTGGCCAGACAAAGAAGACAAACTCACCCCTTCCACCAGGCAAAGATGATGCGGCCCAGCATGCCAGTTGAATCTGGGGGAGAGAGGCACTGGTAAGGAACAAGGAAGAGCCTTGGGGGCTGTTGGGCCTGGCAGACCCTCGCACTGAAATGGCTGATTCACCTTGCATCACCGCTCTTAGGAACTCAGTTTGGCACCATAAATACTGGATAGACAGAGCTGTATGATGGGGTCAGAAGTGTCCAGACCTGGCAGTTCCTCAGTATGTACCCGAGAGAACTATGTGCCCATGTACACCAAGGGACATGGATCAGAAATACTCTTTGCAGCATCGTTCACAAACAGCGAAAGACTGGGAATAATGCAAATGCTCATCAACAGGAGAATGCACAGATTCTCTTAGTGGCATATTAGACAGCAGCAAAAATCTAATGTACAACTACTCATATCAAAATGGATGAATCCCAGTATTATAATACTGCATGAAAAAGCAAGCCATGAAGACGAGATACAGCAAAATATACCTTTCATAAAGCTCTAAAACTAAACAATACAGTGTTTAGGTATATATATCTCTATATGGCAAAACAATTAAAAAAAAAAAAAGAAAGGAAAAGCAGGAAATCCTGTGTGGAAAGTTCAGAGGTTATTGTTGATAGTCTAGCTCTTAGGTTGGGCAACAGGTTCACATGTTGTTATTAGAGTATCAGTTAGAAAAAAAGGATCTGAATTATAGTTTGATGACAGACAGCTGGGGGTGTAAGGCAGCGGGAGAGGCCTTCTCAGACTAGTCAGCGAAGTCTCCAGAATCAGCTAGACCTTCATTTGCACAACACATGCTTACTGGCTACTTACTTTGTGCCAGGCATTATAGGAGGTAAGGGGAAACTGACCCAGAAAGTCATGATTCCAGACTCAAAATACAGTGTAAAAAAAAAAACAGCAGTCAGTACGAGAAACACTGATTTAGACCAAGGATCAGTTAACTGTAGTCTACAGTTTTCCATGCCCTGTTTTATAAACAAAGTTTTATTGGAACATAGCTGTGCCCACTCATTTACAGACTGTCTATGGCTGTTTTTGTGAGACAATGGCAGAATCAGTTGCTGTGACTGAAACAATACAGCTTGCAAAGTATAAAATATTTACCATCTGGTCCTTTACAGAAGGTTTGCCACCCCATGATTAAAACCCCTTATATTGAAAGTAGCATTAAGCTCAGTAGGGGGATCACAAAGGACTGTTTTAGGACCAAACAACTAACTCGGAAGGCCTCATACAGTGGACACTGGAAAGGAAAGATACAGTGGACAGAGGACTCCTAACTTGTTTGAACTTGAGGGCATGGAGCCCTAAGGGAATGCAGGAAGGGAAACTAGGTTGTAGGGAGGGTTGGGAGTATCCTACAGCATATAAAGTTGGTGACAGGCTGACCTTTCCCATTCTCCACTGGAAAGAGCAGTTCTCACCCCTTGCCCCAACCTCTACCCTTGGGCAGTAAGGCCTTCTATCTAGACAGCTTTATGCAGCTCTGGGCCTGAGGCACACCGGTAAACACGCTGCTGGACACCTGAAATCTTTACTCCTTTCAATCTTCACCACAATCCTATGAACTTCTAAGAGATCCTCCCCTTCATAGATGAAGTAACTGAAGCTCAGAGAAATTGGTCAACAAAAATAGGACATTCTGTGAGAAAATCTGGATGTCCAGCTCTTCTGGAAGTACCTGAAGACATGGCAACACCAAGCCTGTCTTCCCTTACCACCACAACTGGCTGGGGTTGAGCAGTGGCTACCTCAGAGGCATACGTACAACACATTTCTCACCTGGCCTGCTCTGTTTCTCTATTTCTGTCCCCTGTATGTCCCTGGAAGTAATACCTACCAGGTGGCTTTATAGGCTTCCTCCATCACCCACTTGACCCTCTTTCTTTCAACTATATTTTATTCTCCACAAAAAATTTGTTTCACTTAAGATTCTTATATTGGCTCAACTTAGTAACTCTGAACATGCCAAGATTACTTTTACTTACTGACAGCTCGTTGGGCCAGACTCTATTTTTCTTCCCTCTGACTGCACACTCATATCCAATACGGTGTATGTCTTGCATACAAGGGCCACTGGGTAGAAAGGGGACCTATTCTATCTTTCATCAGCAGCCCGCAGAGCCCTTGTCAGAATCTAGAAGATGGCATTAGGATGCAACAATGACACATAGCCTCCCTGTGTCAACAGGGAGTCAACACTGGCCACTAGACTAGGAAACTTAATTCTCACTTGCTCTTCTTTGCCTCACTTACAATTAGCTGAGCTATATGATCTAGAAACTTTTGAGCAGTAGTAAGGAATCAGCTCTCCACAAACTGTACTAGGCTCCAATCTAAATCCCACTGGCAAGAATGTGGTAATTAAGAGTGGGACACAGGAGTCAGTCGGTCTGGGTCCAAATCCTGGCTCTACGTAAACTTAGGCAAGGTATGAAACCTCTCTGAAAAAGGTATTAAAAATGGTATCTACCTAATATGGTTGCTGTAGAGATTAAGTTACATATTACACGTATGTGTACAAGATTCCTGGCATACAGTGGTAGGCTGTCAAAATATTAGCTGCTAGTAGTATTATTATTGTTAGTTATGACAATTAATACCACGTTCCACTAAGAGACCTGTAACTGAAAATGACTTCAAAAAATTCCAAGGGAGTTTTTTATATAAAGCTCTGCATACAAATTTCCCAGGGCTGATGGAAATGAGTTTGTAAACTCTTTTCTAGTTAAGTCTTCTTTTAATATCAACAATAGGCTTTAAAAGTGGTTATTTTTTCCTACCTTAAAGTGATCTTATTTTTTTCTTCATAACTTGAACACCCATATGGGCAACATGTCGGTGATAAGACTAGGGTGCTTAGAAATGACATGGAAAACATCAATTACTGATCCATGGTCCTGCTGCATTCCAAACACTCAGACAACAGGAGATAGAAAGGTTCAAATTAAGCACAGTTTAGTGCTATGAAAATGAATCTGGAACTAAACTCCTGGGTTCAAATCCATGCCCTACAATTTACTGGCTGTGATCCTGGTCAAATTGCTTTTTTGTGCCTCAGTTTCCTTCCCTGTAAAATGGGTATAATAACAATACCCATCTCAAAGCTACTGTGAAGTCAGCATATTTAAAGACTGGTAGATAATAAACAGTTTGTATGAACTATTATTATTAAAAGAAGAAACGAGGAGAGTCTCTTTTATTATAAAAAGAAGAGAGCTAGGAAAACAAGCCACAGAGAAAGGCTACTTTCAAAAGGTGACTCACATTGGGCCAGTTTGCTCAGTCTTAATAAGGATGTAAGCAGGAACCTCCAGATCTTCCAAAAGATCCATGGAGACTCATCAGAGATGTGGCCAGACTCATGCTAGAAGCAGAAAGAGCCTTCTCTTTGGGTCTGATTTAAGTTCCCACCAGGAAAAGTAATGAAAGACAAAGGACAGTGGAGAGAGCCATACATCCTCCTGATGTGGAACCCGTGGCAGTTTCCCTTTCCTTCTCTACCTCACTCTTTAAGTGGCATGGTGCCACACTGTATGTTCTATTTTTCATTAGTGGTTTTTCAGGAAGCTGTGCACTCGCAACAGAGGTTACTACACTTACTATTTACAGCATCATCCAGTATCCCAGAGGTTCTAAAATGCCTTTTGTCTTCCCCAGAACCTCTTCCTTCCTACTCAGCACTAACTACAAAACTGTTTTTTTCTAGAACCGAGCAACTTTCCACATTTCAAGCAGCTGGTCCTTTTATTCAATAACTGCATTCTTATGTAAGGCTCCACAAAAAGCCTAGGGGTAAAGGAGAGGGGATGATTAACTTAATGATTTGAGCTCCTGATGATTTAGAGACTCTGAACAGTATGAGGAACAGATTGCGGCTGCAAGGCTGGCGCTCAGGATGAGGATATTCTGGCAACTAATTAATCGTTGAATAAAACCAATAAAAATACTGTTTAGGGACTAGAGTTGGCTCCTATATCCAATCAGGAACGAGTCCATACCTATACACACCACAGCCCAGAACTAGAGGCCAGAACACTGGGACAGGGGAAAGAAGGGGTTGGACTTCCCATCTGGAGGAAAAAGAGGCCAGTGAGATAGGCTGACAGCAGCGAGAGGGGAGGTTCCCGGGGCCCAGCTCACCTTTCACCAACCAGGTGGCAGTGGCAGCTGAAACAGAAGCTTTTGCGTTCCCCACCCCTATGCCCAGCAAGACTGCATGGGTGGCCAGGGAGCCTGAGAGGCTGGAAGCAAAGGCCTGGAGAAGAAAAAAGGCGGGGTGAGGACTGTGCGCAGGGGCACGGAGGTCTAAGTTTTATTACCAGCTCTCACAGATGTGTGACCTGGAACCTGTCGCAGTCACGCTCTGAGCCTCACTCTCCAAGCTCTCAATGGAGCGAGATGGCCCGCACGTCTCCCTCACCCGTGGCTATCTGCTGCCCCCTACCCCAGTCGGCCAGGCTGACCTGTACGGAATCCCATAGCTGGTAGGGCAGATAGTCCGGGCTGACGCTATCGGGGAAGCCCTGCGGCAGGAACACGGCCATGAGACCGGAGAGAGGTGGTGAAGCAGTCCCGGGTGTCCCCCCTCCGCCGCCATCCCGTCCTTGGGGTTTTGCTGTGAAGGGCCCAGAGAACCCCCACCAGCGCCACCCCCAAGCCTCCCACTGCAAGCTCCCGTCGGCGGCGGCAAGGCAGCCCCGGGCCGCCCCGGAACCGAACTGTTCCGAGCACAGCTGGGACTCTAGATTCGCGCCGTCAGCCATTTCCGAACCCTTCCTTCAGGGCCTCTGGACGCGAAACGTGGCAGAACTACATTTCCGGCTTGGCTACGGCGGCTGTAGAGGTGCAATCTTTTTTCGCAAGATGCCGTCGGCCTCTGCGTCCTCCTTTGTCCAGCCCAGGATACCACAGTTCCTCCTGGGGCTTCTTGACCCCGCTGCGGACACGCCAGGGCTGCTCTCTGCTTTTATTATGTGTAGCGTTTTGTTGCTGGACCTCGGGAGCAATGGGAGCCCTTTAGCTGCCCAGTCCTGGAGATACCTGCATTCCTGGAATCTGCAGCTGCAGAAGGAAGCAGAAGGAAGAAGGAAGAGGGGAACCGTTGTGTTTGAGACCCAGTACCTCGACAGGATTTTTAAATGTTGGGCAAGTCAGTGTCCTTCCCGGGGCCTTAGATACCGCCTTTATTTTGAGAGCAGGGACTATATATTACTCCTTATTTTATATTACTATATTTTTATATTACTTTTACTTTTACTTACTACACTTTTACTTTACTTTTTATTTTTTATATTCTTATATTACTGTTAATTATATATATTATATGTATATATAATTATATATATTACTTATAATACTTTCATATTACTATATATTACTCCTTATTTTATACCCAGCACCTAACACATAATAGGTGTTTAAAAGATACTATGAATGAATAAACCAACGAATGCATGGTGAGAACGTGCACTAAATGATCCCTGAGGTCCTGGGCCTTACCCAAGACTGCAAGAGTGGTGTTTCTTTTCTTTCTTTCTTTCTTTCTTTCTTTCTTTCTTTCTTTCTTTTTTTTAAAATTTAAATTCTATTTAGTTAACGTGCACTGTATTAGTTTCAGAGGTAGAATTTAGTGATTCATCAGTTGCATATAACACCCAGTGCTCATTCTATCAAGTGCCCTGCTTAATGCCCATCACCCAGTTACCCTGTCCGGTCACCACCACCCCTCCAGCAACCCTCAGTTTGTTTCTAGAGCTAAGAGTCTCTTATGGTTTGCCTCCCTCTCTGTTTTCATCTTGTTTTTCCTGGAAGACTATTCTTTCTGAAAGGATCCGTAGGACATATGAGGAATGAGAAAATCAAGGGATTGCAGTTAATAGTCTCAGAAAATAAGAAATAGGCAAGAAGTTCTTGTGTATTTATTGGTGGAAAGGGTCCATGAAACTGGGGTAAGAGTCTAAAGAGATTGCTTCTCTCTCTCCCAACTCATCCCCCCCCC
>PISX010023329.1:0-29958 GCA_004024625.1 Mellivora capensis
TTTTTCCCAAATACTGCTGTTCTAGATATGTTCTAGAATATTTTTTAAAAGCAAAATTCCTCCCTCTTTGGAATCTTAAATAGATGGTACACTCCTATAACCACTCTTTAACATGTAAATTGACAAGACATTGGTTATCAGCTTGAGTTGAAATAACAGCCTGCTCTAAATTCAGACTTGAACGCTGGTGAAAAGCTCAACTTTGGGGCCATTTGCTTTGGAGATTGAGTTCGAGTAGAGCAGAAGGGGAAGACGTGTGGTGGGGGAAAGGTAGAAGTGAGCAACAAGTCCTAGCAAGGCAGAGGAAGAAGACGTTCCCACCTTTCTTACCCTGTCCCCTCTATTCTCCTCCAACACACCTGGACCAACTGAGTGCCACCATTTTGCACCCAGATGACTCATCCATCCCACAACTGCCTCCTTAGTCGAAGCTTGGTGCCACTGCTGTCACATTCACCCAAGTCACGGGTACCCTCTGATTTATGTGATCTTTTTGTATTCTTAGCAATCCTACATGCAAGCCAGTTTTATTGACAATTTAGGATGAACATGGAACTTGGTGACAGCCCGACAATTTCTAGGGATGACTCATATTCTCAGTTATTTTTTTGTGTATGTATTCTATAAACATTCTACCTACTGGGGGGAAAAAAAAAACAGAAATAATCTCCAAGCCCTTTGTTGGCTATCTGGTAGTCTCCGCTGAGAACTGTACATAGGCACAGTCATCTGCTTTGTGGGGATCATGGGACTTGCATTTCAACATGCCCTCTTCTAGGCAGAAACATATCACCCCAATTTCAGAGAGGCTGTAACATTATTCAGAGACCTTTCCTTCTGACAGCATAAAATTGGTAGTCAGTCCTCAGATAGAAAGAAGTGTTGATGAACATGGTCTTTTTTTTTAAAAGCATTGAATAAAATGGCTTATGACAAGAACCATTTGGGACACAAAGAAAAAGCTCAGAACATTAACCATGTGAGCACTGAGATATACGAGCATTTTCTGATCACTGCCGAATTATTCTGCTTCAGTTTCCCAGATTTTTTGTTTACTTCAGTCATTGGCTGGACCATATGGTAATTCTATTTTTGAAGATTCAAGGAACCTCCATACTGTTTTCCACAATGGCTTTACACTCCCACCAACAGTGCCCAAGTGTTCCCTTTTCTCCCCACCCTCACTTTCTGGCACTTTAACGCAATCCAAAAACATCATCCCTGCACTGTGTGTATGTAGTTAGGATAGGGGCATTAGGAATGGAGATAGAAACTACCTCTTTCAATCAGCATCTCCATCTGGAAAGTGTGAGGGGGAATGCACCTGCCATATTTTTTTTTAAAGGGCAGTAAACTTGCTCATCACCCACAGGTGGGATGCTTAGAGCAAACCCTGTGTGAAGACTAAGAAAGAAGGAGGCTTTGCCTGGCACTTGTGTGGAATTTTCCACAAGCCATGTTCTATCCCTTAGGTATTTGTCTTCCTAACTTGGCAGGTCCAGAGGCAGTTCCATGAAGCAGATGAGCTATCCCATGCTTACTCCTCTGCTTTCCATTCAGCCAAAGCCTTAACCACATGGAAAAAGTCCTTAAGTAAAATAATTTATTCTAAGATGACTGTCATCTTCTTACAAATGAAATGTCAACATCTCATCAATCCATTAAATAAAAATCACAGATTGGAAGCAGTTTCCATGCAGTTGTGAGAATATAGTCATTCTCTAAAATGTGATAGAAGGAAGATGGCTTCTTCACCATCTAGGATGTGCACCACCAGCCTTCCTGGCAGCCCCTCCCAGGGATCTGAGGGCAGCTCCCCCACTGCCCCACAGCCCTAAAGCCAGAGGAATCACATCTAGAGTAAGAATGAATTTTGATCAATTTTACCACTTCCACACTTTCACACTTTCTACATTCAGTCATTTCTTTGTTGAGCCCTTCCAAAGGCTGAACCCTGTGTATGGAGGACTGTGGCATTAGTACAAACAACCAAATTATCATTTATTCAAGGTGACAAAGATTTTCCTCCAATACATTAGTTCAAGCAAAAATATTTTCACAAAGAACATTCATCCACTGTTTCATTCTTTGGAAGTACTGTGTACCAAGGAAATCACCTCTAGCTTCACTGGGATATGATTTAGTTCTGGACATCATGTAGTTGTCACTCAGCACCGGGATCAAACCATGCACTGGAGAAGACAAGAGAAGAAGAAAAGATTGGTAGAGTATGGGCAGAATGAAACCGAGGTAACACTGTTGTCACATTAATGATCCTGCATTTTCCTAGCAAACTTTTTCTCTAATAACTTGAAGCTTTTCATGAATCTTTGCTGAAGAAAGACCATGAGATACAGTTTATGAAGAGAGAAGACATCAGGATCATCCTAACCCCAACATTCCACCTGAACTTTGGCTCCTGGTCCCCTGACAGATAACTGTATGAGAAGGAAAGAGGTAGCAGCCATGCACTGAGCACCTCAGAAGCCCACGTGTTTCCTCCAGGATCACCTCAGTAAACCTCTCCCCTGTGAGGCAGCTTCTGGGAACATTTTATGGAGGTTCCCATGGGTCAACAAAATGGCCCAAGGCATTCTGCCTTGAGGATGTTGGAAGAGTAATGAGCTCCAAGTGAATGTCCATTCCCTTGTCCATTCATGCCCACCCCTCAAATGAAATATAAAAGGGGTGCCTGGATTTTTCAGTTGGTTGAGCGTTTGACTCTTGGTTTCATCTAGGGTCATAATCTCAGGGTCATGGGATCAAGACCTGCATCAGGCTCCTCAATCAGTCTGGTGTCTGCTTGAGATTCTTGCTCTCCCTCTGCCTCTGCTCCTCCTCCTGCTCATGCTTGTGTGTGCTCTCTCTCAAATCAATAAATAAACAAAATCAGGAAGGAAGGGAGGGAGGGAGGAACACTGAACTGCCATTTGGGGAAGGTGGAAGGCAGACAGGCCAAAATTATAATGCTCTTGGCATTACAGAACAGTGACTTATAAGACAAACAATACTCTGAAGTAGATGCCAATTCCAGAAGAATTAGAGAGACCTGAGAGAATGCCCACACTGACCAGCCCAAGGTGATCTGGACACCTTTGTGCCATGGGTCAATATGGAAAAATAGTATCACAATGTTGAGACATGGTATTACCAAAGGCATGTACTTGTGACTCCTTTCCACCCCTCACCACCTCCACATGTCCATAAGCCCCTCACACAACAGTTGCACAAAGAACTTGCAAAATTTCCTCAATGAATTGAGAAATCTGGAATTGATGAGATAATTCACTGTCAAGCCAAAGTGGGATTTTATGATGGAAAATGAAATATTTTAAAAACTTACACTTTTGCCTTCTTTAGTAGATTTTTTAGATTGCCACTATGAAACATTAACATGGCTTTAGACCTTATTTCAAAACAGGAATATTTTTCAAGTATTGTTGAAGTAGAATTGATTTTTGCCAGCTGCCAAAGGAAAGTATATGATCTTCTCCTTATCCCTTTGTTTTTCTAGTGAAATGTACTCTCTTTTCACCTTGAAAACTGGAACCCCCTTCCCTTGAAGACTAAAGCATTGTACTGACCAAAGCAGAAATCATTAAAAAACCCTCATCCCTTCTAATATTATAAGCTTATGGATATTATGACCTTTTTCTTTTTTCTCTTTCTTTCTTTCTTTCTTTCTTTCTTTCTTTCTTTCTTTCTATTTTTTTGCTTGTCAGAAAGCTTTCCTGTGCTATTCCAGGTCCTCAGAGTGGGAACAGGATATTGTATCAAACAGCCTCACAAGGAGATAGGACATTCATTACCAAGGCAGGGAAAACCCTGGCCTAATTATCAAATAATACTAGTCCATCTATGTTCTAGAAAAGGAGGGGGCTGTGAAGGACAGAGTGCATGGGTATTCACCACATCATGTCTCTGTTAAGCAACTAGTGACCTATTTCAACTGTTGTGTCCAAAGAAATATTTTCTGGTTTCTACCAAATGCCTGGGGAGGGGGGATAATTTTTCTCCTATTAATTTTATTTTTATGGTCCTCAGAAAATTCTATCATATTAGGCAAATATGATGGTATTTTGAATTTCTCTGCAGGGTCTTTCTATGACACCTGCTTCCTGTGAGGTTCAGCAGCTCATTACTGACTGGTGAGTGAGATTCTCTGGAAAATGGATGACACCTCCAGGCTGACATGAGCTTGCTAGTCCCCATCATTTCCATTATTTGGCAGATCCTCTAAAATAGGTTTCCTTCTGTTTTTCCAGTATTCACACTATAGTGAAAGAAAGGATAATCAGTGCCAAAGTTTTCATTTGCTTTAGTTAAGAACAAAATCGGGAACAAATCTAATATTTGAGTAATATTTCGTTCTTCCTTTCTTTTTTAATTCAAATGATATTTATGCTAATCTTCTCCCATGGAAGGTGATTGTTTCTGCCCGTAATTTGGATCATTTACACATTTCAAAACAAATAAATGGAATCTTAGCTTTAAGATAAGTCTTGGGTTTACATCCAAACACTGATGACCACCTAATGGTAGCAACATAAGCCACAGAAACTCTCTGGGTTGTGTTTATTCTTCTACAGAATAATATGATACTACCTATTATAAAGCTCTATTAGGGCAGGTAACTTGGGCCATTTTGTTCACTACCATATACCTGGTGTCAAGAATTGTGCCTGATGTATGGTAGGCACTAAATCAGTAAGAGCTGAATGTATAGAACAAAGAGCAACTATAATAATATGAACACATTTGTATGACTTACTAGGCTAGTGGATCAGCAATAGTATTTAACTCTCCATTATGCAGAGAAACATTTTACCCAAAGTAAATTATTGTAGCGAAGTAAATTATGCTTCCACCACTGGAGAATTAGGAGGGAATGACTTCCAGGGAACCTAGACGCTGGGATCACATAGCCCACATGAAAACCTATCCAGAGGAAGTAAGAATTGTACACATCATCTTTTTCAGTTGTCAAATAACCAAGAGCCACTACTCAGGAAATGTTCCCCAAGTCCATTCTAGTAAAGCGGTCAGGACACAGGGCTTGAAGCAATGTCTAAATTACACAATGTGAGGCCAGAACCATAACTGAACTGTCTTCCCAACTTCAGGGTAAAATTACTTATAAAGATGGAAAGAAGAGAACACAGAGACATCCTCGGGGCGGGTGGGGGGGAGAAAAAGTATGAAGCTATAAGGTGGGTTTCGCTGGGTATAGGAGTTTCTAGGTAGAAACATGGCATCCCTTGAATGAGTTTTGTCCAGCGTCTTACTGCTTCTTGAAACTTCTGTCAGTTCTCTAGCTCATATAGAAAGTAGTGGCTCAGAATGTGCAATGGACTCAGGAATCAGCAGAAACCATGGCCCCAACCCCTCACCAAAGAGCAAGGCAGCAGATACCAGCACCTTGAAAAGTCTGAAATGCCTTCCTGAAATGCAGCAGGATGACAGCTTGGAATCAACTTCTGATGGTGCATATTCTTCTATGTACTTGCTGTTTTGGGGGCATTCTCTTTGTAAAACCATGGAATAAGGATCAGTGAAAAGATATGATGAATAGACCAAATCAATAGACCAAGAACCCTGGTTCTGTCACTGACCTGAACCCCTGAACTAGGAATTTCTAGTAGAAAGTTCTGCCTAGGTATCAATGTTGCCTGTTAGAACAGAAACACATTTGAGGAAGACCCCTCACCCAGCTGAATCAGAAAGTGCCAGAAGTGACCAACAGTTCCCTCAGCCTCATTATAATGTTAAAATCCCTCCTGAATAGTCATCCCTGACCCTAACAAAAGGAGCTTGCTTTCCCTTGTTTGGGGCTTTGGAAATGATTCCCAGGATTTCCTTGTTAGTCCAAATAAAGGCAACCTGGTGAGGCTTGAAGACTATGCCTATAGCTCACCTGAGAGCAGATTCACTCTGACTCTTGTTCCCAGGACAAAGCCTGGGGAGCTGCACTGAGTGGTCCAGGACAATGGTAGGTCTCTGGGTTCCCAGGAGAAGTTCTGCCTATAGCTGCCACATTGCCAAGCACTTCTCTTACTCCAAAACTTGGAGCAACTCTGGCCTGGTTGATTTTTAGGAGGTCTTTTTACTCTATATACCTCTGAGGGACACAGAATCTCTGCACAAGTGAGAAAAAGGGGAAAAACAAAAACAGGAGCCCTCTGTCTCCTGAAAAACTATTCCTGGTGCCTGCCTTTATCCCCCAAAGATGAGAGAACACAGTCACCAGGGGCACCTTGCAAAGTAAAGTGCCTTCTGGGATGCCTGTGTGGCTCAGTGGGTTAAGCGGCTGCCTTAGGCTCAGGTCATGATCCCAGCATCCTGGGATGGAGTCCCACATCAAGGCTCCTTGCTCAGCATGGTGCCTGCTTCTCCCTCTGCCTGCGCTCACTCTCTCTCTCTCTCTCTCTCTCTGACAAGTAAATAAATAAAATCTTTATTAAAAAAAAGTAAAGTGCCTTTGATTTTTATAGAAACATTCAAAAGACATTTACCATTCTAGATTCCCTTCTGCTTTCTCCCCACCTTCTCTCCCCTGCTCAGGGTGTCTGCCCCCAGGTGCACATGTTCCAGAAACAGAATTGAGGGGAGCCAACCCCCCTGTGTGCACTGTCAACAGATTAAGCCTTCCTGCATGAACACACTGATCACCCAGCCATTGTTCACATGAATCCTGATGAAATCCAGGATTCCCTTCAAACCTGAAAATGTTTTTTAAGTTTTTAAATTATTTTAAAAATTCATTTTATTGTTTTAGTGATCTCTACACCCAACATGGGGGGCTCAAACCCACAGCCCAGGGTCAAGAGTTGCATGCTTTTCTGATTGAACCAGCCAGGAGTCCCTAGTGCTTCTTCTTATCAAGCACCTTGTTTCCTCCCTGTTTGCATGGCACACTTTTGCAAGGAAAGGCAATTCTTTCTTGATTACTGTGCAGCAATCTCTTTGTAATTCTTCTGCTAATGGGGTTTAACTCAGACCCACCCTCCAAGGCAGATACTCCAGTGATAAAGAAGAGAACCAGGTCTGTCCAGTTCTAAAAACCCCCAATCTTTCACTATGCCAGGCTCTCTCTAAGAGCAGGCAGCATAGGCATTAATCTACTAAATGCTTTAGGACACAATACAACTAAGCCAGGACAGAAAAGGGCTTATAAATGGACTAAATAAATATCTCATCTATATCATATGGTCATAATTGGTAGAGAAAGGGTTTTAAAGTCACAGGAATAGAACTTCCAAAAATAACAAACTCATAAGGCCAGGTGAGAATTTTAAGGAAAATTTTCCTAGCCAAAGTACATTGTTATTTGGAAGTTTTTTTTTTTTCTTCTGAAGAAATCTCATTCGGTCTCTTAATTAGTGGCAAACAAGACAAAAGATAATCATAAAGAATCATACACCCTATCCCTTCAAGCTTTAAATCCAGAAGTGTTTTTATCTTCTAACTCTAATAAACAAAGTGAACAATATTGACATTCTTAGTTACACTGAAGGAAATCAAGGCAAGTCCATCTATTAGCTCTAGAGCTTTATCTACTTTAGAATTGATGAAATAATTCATAAAATACTCTAAAGCATCTTTAAAGAACTCTAGAAATACATGTCTGGCACAGGCAGAAAGACACTCACTGAAGGGCCAGTTCAGAGCAGCTTTGCTCTGGACCTCTGTGTGCAGCTGGAGTTGAAGGTCCTTATCTGTTACCAGTAAGAGCACTCCATGCAGTGATATAAGAGAGTGCAGAGCAAACAGTTCTAGGGACAAGCAAAAAGGAAAGAAAACACCATGTCTTAGCAAATCTTGTGATATTTACCAAGGGAGATCTTTCATTTTATTCTATTCCACAACCATCTGGTCCATTAAGTCTCCACTGCATCTATTAACTCCAGAGAAGGCAAAATCCCATCTGGGACAGAAAAACCAATGAAGGCAAGACATGTGAATGGCAAAGTGAGCAACAAGACAGCAGTTAACATACATGAAGAATCTGTGGACAAAACATTGTGTGAAAAAAGTCCATGACAAATGAGGACAGGCTTCACAATGCCACTTTTAAAGGATAAGAATAGAAAAAAAGCAAGCTATGTACTGCTCAATGACAAAAGGACAATCATAGGAGCCAAGAACTTGCACAGATACTGTACCAAAGAAGACTTACAGATGGCAACAAGCACATGGAAAGAGGTTCCACATCATTATTCATTGGGGAAATACAAATCAAAACCACAATGAGGTACCATTCACACCCATTAGGATGGCTATAATCAAAACAATGGAAAGTAACAACTGTTGGCAAAGATGTCAAGAAATCAACACCATCACCCATCGCTAGTGGAAATGTGAAAAATTTCAGTCAGTGTGGAAAACAGTTTGGTGGTTCCTCAAAAATTTGCTTGTAGAATTACTGCAGTTCTATTCCTAAGGCTCATACCCCAAATGGCTGAACACAGGTGTGTAAATAAAAACTTTCATATGGAGATAATGGCAACACTATTTACAATAGCCAAAAGGCAGGAACAACCCCCACTAAAAGAGGTTGGAAGTACTATTCTTACTATCAGCCAAAAGAAAACACCTGGGAGATTTGGAATTCTGGTTTACTCCCAGTACCCTGGGGTCAGCAAACTCTACTCCCCCCCACACACACACCAAAAATCTGTGCATATGATGCTTATCCCCTCAGCACATACTGAATTTAGGACATGAAGTGAACTTGTAATTTTCCTATTTCAAACATCTAAATCTCGACCTAAGTGAGCCTGACAATGCATTTTAGGCTTCTGGTTATATTGATCCCATAAAAGGGGTGCTTTTCCATCTTCTGAGGTAGCTTTTCCAAACCCCTCCTCCACTGGCCTGATGCTGATGTATGATGTGCATACATTAGCTTCTTAGGGGGTCCCCAGAACATGTAAACCCCTGGAGAGGGCATCTGCTTCTAGATTCTTCCTAAATCTCCACCGTTGACACCTTTACCTTAACCCCAATGGTTAAACTACATAAAGTGTATGACATCTAATGGGCATGTGGGCAGTCTCTATGTTACATGTCACTCACGGTCCTCCCTTCTTTAAATCAGAGGTCTGTTTTGTCACTTTAAAAAACATAATAGCGAATCCGAGAAGGCATGAGGGGATTTTGTTGAGCACAAGACAGTGTCTAGAAACCGAGAGCCCTGCTGACTCTCCCCTGCTGCTTGGCTGTGTCTCTGCTCACTCTCAGAGCTGAACCTAGGCAATGTGTCCCCACATCTCCCCTGCAGTTCTTCCAGTCCATACCACTGTCACAGTGGGGGGGGGGGGCAGGGCGGTTTCAGCTTCCTGAAGTCCCCTGTTCTAATAAAGACTGAAAGGACACTGAAGAGTCCTAAGGGCAACATGTCTATTTAGCACAGAGCAGGAAACACCTGCCTTCATAAGAAGGAGCCCACTTGTAACACGGGTATCCCTTTTAGATGTATGCAGGAGTTGAGGGTTTTAAAGGTGCCTTCTGTTTCCCTGTCTCCGAAATGAAGACAAAGGCGTGAAGTTTTACAGTCACTTTACCATCTCCCATGCAGAGGTCTGAGCTAGGAACTTATTGAGGGTGATAGATTCACACAGCACTTTCTTGGCACCCCCAAAGTAAAATCATTTATTTTTATATGTAGCTTTCCTCTACTTCTCCTGACAGAGATTAGAGAAATAAGCAAAAGGCATCAGTCAGTCCCCAAGCAAGTATTGAATAGCTGCCACTGACCAGGCAGTTATCTGGATCCTGGAGTCAGAGAATGAGTTACCTGCCAGCACAGACCATCGGCTCTGGCTCGAGCACAACAGAGATGTGCCCAATCAATCAATAATCACCCAGCAAACACACTACATGTGGGAAGCACTATGCTGAGAACTGGAGATTCAGAGACCAACAAATGACAGACCCTTAAGACTTTCAGTCTGCAAAGGGAGGTGCCATTAAACACAGGGAAGTGATGAGAGCCCAATAGCAGTGTGGGCTAGGATAAAAATGCCTTAAGAATCACCCACGGTAGGTTGGTAATTCTGAGCTCTCATAACTATACAGTTTCTTACAATGGAAGATCAAAAGCCGAAAACAAGTTAAATAGAACTCTTAAGAGGAAAAAAATACAAGATCATAAATTCTCTGTCCTTTTACTCAACATCAGGCTGCACACTGGCATTTTGAATAACTGCCTAAGGGAGTACCCCAAAACGGAGTGGCCCAAGACAGCATTCATATTTCCTCATGATTCTGTTCGGGCCAGGCTCACCTGAGAAGTTCTTCTGCTTGTCTCATCTGTGATTACCTACATGGCTGTTCAACCAGGGGCTGGTTCATCTGGGGGAACTCAGCTGGGAGATCCTGTCAGTCCATGGGTCTCACCCTTAGGAGGCTAATTCCAAGGTTCATCATACAAAGACACACCTTTTAAGCAGGGAGAGGAAGGTGCAATGACTGTCTCCTGTGGCCTCAGATCAGAATCACAAATGGTACTCAGTTCACATTCTTTAGGTCAAAGCCAGTCACGAGGCCATTCCAGGTACACAAACGGTCGGGGAGGGGAGGACTTTGGTTCTTGATGAGGGCCAGCATATATCATGCAGAAGTATGTGTGTAGGAAATGAGGGATGATTGCAGCATCTACCAGTCTAACAACGTCTTTACCCACAGCACTCCAAATATCTAGTTTTCACAACATCTGAATATCCCTTCCTTATGCTTTCACTTGACATGATCTAAATATTCCTGACTTCCTACAGGAATCTCCCAACTCTGAACATGCTAGTTTTATCAATAAATGTGTTTATAATAGCATTGTAACTCCACAGAACTTATTAATATTATTAATAACTTAACCTTTTCACCTCACAGGCTCAGTACAAAACTCTTCACGTGTGGATTGTTAAAATACATAATGACAAGGATAATGAGAAGCATATTCCTCATTCCCAAATTACTCCCCGCTCTGAGGACCAGCTTTTGAGGACTTCTGAGGAATGTAACACTTCTTATATTTGATATCAATTTCAAAGACATCAGTTAAAATTATGAGTCTTATGTAATCAAGTTTGATCAACTCCCTGGAACACGTGAGACCACGTGGAGACCCTCCTCATCAGATACTTGAAGGTAAGTGACCAATGGGAAAATCACTTGTTTTGATTTGCACAACAGAATGTGCAGTTTGGGTTCCCTCAACAGGAGAGATGGAAGAAAAGTCATTAGAATGAGGTGTTGTTGTTTTTTTTTTTTTTAATCTCCTGATTGAAGAAAAATATGTTTTGCTTTTCTTTATAACTCAAACTGCCTATAGTATTTCAAGCATAATGACATCCCCTTACTATTGAACAAGAGATGATTAGCCTAAAACAAACAAACCAACAAAGACCTTCAAATGCTCTTCCAAGACCATTTTATCACACTTGTTTCTGCTGGGAAAGAGGGAAAGTCCAGATGACACACTCAAACCTTCCATTAGGAGGCCCAGCCTGAATAGTATCTTATCACCCCCATCATGGCCATGAACAGACCCCTTTGCCATTCTTCCCACTGCAAGGTCAATGGACAGGGTTCTGAGACAGCCCTTCCTAATTGCCCTTGGCAGACTGAGGCAGTTTTTCTACCCTGTGACTGATTGCAGCATTACCTGGATATTCTTAATCCAAACTCTTGGATGAAAGTCTTGAATAATTTGCAGCTCCTGCCATGAGCTCACACCCGATTTATCATACGCCATCATCGCAGCTGTCTGTCTGTGGACCTAAGAAACAGGTAGCAAGAACACACAGAATGCGGGGAGGAACCTAGCCCTCATCCCCACACAAAATCCTCAAGAAGACGGACAGTGCGATTAGATTCTATGTCACAAAGGCTCCAAACTAAGCACAGCAGCTTTGCTGTTAGCAACTTAGTGCTGACCCAACCATGCCTCCACTCTTCTTTCCCCCATGCTCCCCTCTTTCTTTTATAACCTCTCTCTCACTTCTCTTCTACCAAATGCTTGAGTTCCTCTTTGTTTCATTGCAAATAACCCCACTTGGAAATGAGCTGAAGACAAGAAACCATCCAAACAATAGAAGGATGGAAATGGGCAAAACCTGTATTCAAGCCAGTGAGGAACAACAGCCAGCACTCATCCAGAGTTATCTATGAAGCGTTTCCCCCCAAATAACCTGGACATCTAGCTCACAGTGTAAGAGTTCCTGTGGTGTCACAGTCACTAATCAACTTCTATTATGTGTGAAAGATTACTATGTATTCTCTTTCATCACAGTTCTGTTTCATTTAAGAGTAGCCTTCCCACAAAACTTGCAAAAGGATTCTTCCACTGAATTGTACACTTGAAATGGATTAATTGTATGGCGTGTGAATGATATCTCAAAAAAAGAGAAAAAGGTACGAGAGAGAGGCTCAGATTGCTGCCTGCCACCTGTCTCCAGGTGGCAGGATGTGGATTTTTAGAGAGAGGTGATCAAGGCTTTCCCCAGTGTGCAGGAAGACACATACCTATGGACACTGGGGAAGAGGGCTCTGTCTTTATGTACAACTCTGGTGGAAAACGTCAAAGCTCACCTGTTATGTACTGAATGTTTGTGTACTCCCCAGATTCGTATACTGAGTCCTAATCTCTGGGGTGATGCCCTTCAATGGGCTGCTTTTCGGAAGGTAGTTAAGTTTAGATGAGGTCATAACGGTGGAGCTCCCACAATGGAATTAGTGGCCTTATAGAAGAGAGCAAAGCTCTCTCCCCACCATGGGAGGACACGGCGAGAAAGTGACCACCTGAAAGCCAGTTCCTCATCAAGACCTGAATCCATGAGCACCTTGATCTTGGACTTCCCAGGCTCTGGAATGATTAGAAATAAATGCTTGTTCTCATTGCCATCTGGTCTAAGATATTCCGTTAAAGCAGCCCAAGCAGACTGGTGCATCATTACCAAACATTCTCAAAGCATGTAACCTTCCTTATGCTTCGGCATCTTTACTGACGTCGTCGGGCATCAGGTTGTTCGTGAGGCTCTTAGTACTTGAAAATCTTTTGCCCAAAGAGCAAAGAGAAGATGCCTCCATCTTAAAAGTCTGGGCTGTTTCAGGATCCTCTTAGAGAGGTTTTGTAGGCAGAAAATGACACAGACCTTTAAGATGCCCTGAGAAGAGCCTAGAAAAGTGGTTTAAGGTCAAGTTAATGGAGAAAAATTTCCTGGGGAGATTTTAACTCCATTTCACTAGGCAGTCACGAGGTGTTTAATTAGCTCCCGCATCTTGATACGCCTGCCCTCCCCACTAACACCAATCACAGCCCACTCAAAATATTCTCTGAAGTGATCCTGAAGAAAGCAGATAAGTTTGAGACTGGCTTAGAGTCTGACTCCAATTTTGGTTTGCAACTAATGGGTTACAATCCTATCCATAGTTGTTTAGTGAATGTAAAGTTATCTTTTTTTTTTTTTAAGAACCTTCTTTTTTTTTTTTTTAAGATTTTATTTATTTATTTGACAGAGAGCACAAGTAGGCAGAGAGGCAGGCAGGGAGAGAGGAGGAAGCAGGCTCCCTGCCGAGCAGAGAGCCCGATGCGGGGCTCGATCCCAGGACCCTGAGACCATGACCTGAGCCGAAGGCAGAGGCTTAACCCACTGAGCCACCCAGGCGCCCTGAATGTAAAGTTATCTTAAATTATGTGTCTCTAAAGTTTTTTCCTCTTTTGTCTATGGAATAAGACTGTTTTGAACATTATGACAGGAAGCTGCCACAACCACACCAAAACCAGTCAGAACTCTTGCTGTTCTTTGAAGAGGACATTCACTGCCCAAGACCCATTACCACCGCCACGTTAATTTTATTTTCAAGAAAATTTAAATGACTAGTAGTAACAACTGATACCTGTTTGAGGAATAAAATAGTCCACATATTTTAAGTTATGAGCCATAGAGGATGCTGCACTTAAAAGGCCACAGTGACTACGGAGGAAAGAAAATACAGTCACGTGTCCATTTCTCCCCGTCGTTCATTTTAACAGTGAAAGACGTGCCAGCACTTCCTTAGTGAGGCACTGAGCCCTGCAGAGCTCTTATAACCAAGAGAAGGAGGAAGGAATAAGAGAGAATGACCAGATGCCTAGAGCACTGTCAAGAGGAATACAGTCATCTAAAGTGATCATTATGACAGGACAAATCTCCCTAGAAAATGCTTATCACAAGGAACTTGTATGGGGAGAGATAAGGAGTTTTGGCTTGAAGCCACAAGGAAAGGTCTGTAGCAGTAATTCTCAGACGGAAGGGAGTTAGAATTAAAGGTGAGCCCAACACTGAGGCAAGAATGTGCCGGGTAGTACAGGGGTGGGCAAGTGCCTGCATCAGCAAGAAATGGGGGGATTCGCTGTTGGTAGAAGCTGAGGGGTTGGTTGGGGTAGGACGTGAGGGGTCTCGAATGCCACACTCAGGACAACAACTGCCTCCAGCATCATGGACAATCACCTTGGAGGCCGACAGCTTGAGTAGTGCATCAGCATATCTGGTAGCTTGCCTGTGTAAACAGCACCCAAGAAAAGGGTCTCGGAGGAAAAAATAATGTGATCAGATATGTGCTTTAGAAAGACAACCCTCCGAACAGAGCACAGCATGGTGGAGCACAGAAGGCACAGAAAACTGTAGCGGCAATAACAGTTTGGGGGCCCCCAGGGAAGTTTTAGAACCTCCATAGAGTGGAAATGTCAAGGCAGCCATTAAAAATCATGATCTTCAAAAAAAATGTAATGTGACTTGGGAAAAGAACATGTTTACAATATTAAAAGAAAAAAGCAGAATACTGAACTCTATTAGGATGTTTCCAATTTTATTTTTTAATTATTCCAGATAAACATAAGAAAGAGGTTAGTAATAAATATACCATATGGAGTTCCACTTCCAGGATGACTGTGAGAAGCTCCAAGGACCCACTCCCCAGTGAAACCAGCAAAGAAATTGTCCTCAGGGCAGGTAGCAAATGAAGAAACCTTGATTCAAGAAAACTTTCTAAAACTGTGTATGAATATTATGGCATTTGAGCCACAAACTTCTTTCCCTCATCAACAGAAATGCTGGATGGGCTTAGCAGAAGGTCTTCTGCAGATGGGCATGGCCAAGAAGATGGGGCCCCTTTGTCCTCTGCTCTCAATCAAGGCTTAGCGTACCTCACCAAGAGGGATAGGCCACCTGCATTTCTCATTTCCTTTAACCCCAAGTCAAAAGGGTTATATTCCTGCTAAGTATAGCCAAGAGGTCTACCTCCTCTGACACAGCCTCTCCCCACAAAATGGAAAGCATGGCAGACTGAAAATCCTGGGGCCCTAGCCATCCTCACTGCGGCTCACCTGGGGACCAGCTTTCATGCTTCTGAGAGGCAAGCTGAAATGAACAGAGTCTACTGTCTCACCCGGAGCCCAGTGTGGTTCAAAGAGTTTGTCCAGGGTGAGCAGGAGTCCATAAGAAAAGGGAGCTCCAGAATTCTCCACAAAGGGTATGGGCAAGTTCCAGTGAAAGGAGCTCAAAACAACAATGATCTCTCTTAGTTAAGATTGACAAGCTAAGCCATTGACCAGCTCATTCACCAGAGAGACCCAGGGAAAGAGGCCATCAAGAGCCCTCCTAGGGTTCAGACACTAAAGACTAGCCTAAAAATCTACCTCTGCCCAAATGTAATTGGATGAGACTGTTGAAGAGGTGATGCCCAGCACACTGGGGAATAGAGTAGAGGAATCACAAGGAAATTAATGGGACCAAAAGGGTATTAGTGTGCAGAGGAGTAATACCAAAATGAAGCAGACAGCTTAACAGAGAGATGATGGAGAGACAAATCTACACAAACTCTGGAAAGCACCAAGATGCCCTTCAATGGACAAATGGATAAGGAAGATGTGGTCCATATACACTATGGAGTATTATGCCTCCATCAGAAAGGATGAATACCCAACTTTTGTAGCAACATGGATGGGACTGGAAGAGATTATGCTGAGTGAAATAAGTCAAGCAGAGAGAGTCAATTACCATATGGTTTCACTTATTTGTGGAGCATAACAAATAAAACAGAGGACATGGGGAGATGGAGAGGAGAAGGGAGTTGAGGGAAATTGGAGGGGGAGATGAACCATGAGAGACTATGGACTCTGAAAAACAACCTGAGGGTTTTGAAGGTGCGGGGGATGGGAGGTTGGGGGAGCCAGGTGGTGGGTATTATGGAGGGCACGCATTGCATGGAGCACTGGGTGTGGTGCAAAAACTATGAATTCTGTTACACTGAAAAAAAATTAAAAAAAAAAAAAAACTACACCATCCCTGGGAGACTGTCTACATGTCCCAGCTGCACCCTCTGAGGATACCTGCTGCTTCACACTGTGGAAGAAAGAGACTTCACAAGAACAGCCAACCAAGTCACACAACAAATAGACAAGTTAATAACAACAAGCGTGGAAACAGGGAGGGGAATCAGTACCCACAGTTGCTATAATATATTACCCCAAATGTCCATTTTTCAATAATAACAACAAGAAGTGCAAAGAAATAGGGATAGGAGCACATATTTGGGCAAAAAAAAACAGCTATCAGAAATTGCCTTTGAGTAGGACCAGACGCCAGATTTAATACACAAAATTTTCAAAATAGCCATGAGAAAATACATTCAATACTGATGTAAATCATACTTAAAGAAGTAAATCACAGTATGAAGACCACATCTCACCAACAGAGAATACCAATCCAGAGGCAAAAATTATTTAGAAAAAAAAAAAAGAAAATTCTTGTGTTGAAAAGTACCATAAATAAAATTATAAATTCATTGATTGGGCTCAACAGTAGATTTGAATTGGCAGAAGAAATAATCAGAAATCTTGAAGATAGATAGATATTCTATAATCTGAGAATTGGAACAGAAATTGAGTGCAGAAAAATGAACAGCACCTCAAAGAAACTTGGGACACCATTAAGTACACCAACATGACCTGAGCTGAAACCAGAGTCAGCCTCTCAACTGACAGTGTCACCCGGGCAGCCCAGCCATCTGTGATTTCTGTCCACAGTCCCCCTCGGGCTTATCCAACAACTGTTGCTTCAGAGCTGCAGCTGTGCTTCGTTTCTCCATGGAGACTATTGGTGTGAGGTGCCTTGATTGGCACCTCCACGAGTCTTTGCATTTAGGCTCTGTGGGTCTCACTGGGTGTTGTTACTGCCTTTATTACACAGATGGTTGCCTCATGAAATAGTTTCAGATATTATACTCACAGGCTCTTTTAAGTGTTGACATATTCATCAGTGATATTGGTCTGAAATTCTCCTTTTTGGTGTGGTCTTTGCTTGGTTTGGGGATCAGGGTAATGCTGGCTTCATAAAAAGAGTTTGGAAGTTTTCCTTCTGCTTCAATTTTTTGAAACAGCTTCAGGAGAACAGGTGTTATTTCTTTTTTGAAAGTTTGGTAGAATTCCCCAGGGAATCCATCAGATCCTGGGCTCTTGTTTTTTGGGAGGTTTTTGATCAGTGCTTCAATCTCGTTACTAGATATCAGTCTATTCAGGTTGTCAATTTCTTCCTGGCTCAATTTTGGGAGTTCATAGTTTTCCAGGAATGCATCCATTTCATCTAGGTTGCTTAACTTATTGGCATATAACTGTTGATAATAACTTCTGATGATTGTTTCTACTTCCTTGGTGTTAGTTGTGATCTCTCCCTTTTCATTCATAATTTTAATGATTTGAGCTTTCTCTCTTTTCTTTTGGATTAGTGTGGCCAATGCTTTTTGGATCGTATTGAATCTTTCAAAAAACCACCCTCTAGTTTCATTGATACGTTCTACTGTATCTCTAGTTTCTACCTCATTGATCTCTGCTCTAATCTTGATTATTTCCCTTCTTGTGTGTGGAGTTGCTTTAATTTGTTGTTGACTCTCCAGTTCTTTAAGGTGTAGAGACAGCTGTTGTATTCTGGATTTTTCAATTTTTTTGAGGGAGGCTTGGATGGCTATATATTTCCCCCTTAGGACCACCTTTGCTGTATCCCATAGGTTTTGGGCCGAAGTGTCTTCATTCTCATTGATTTCCATGAATTGTTTAAGTTCTTCTTTGCTCTTCTGGTTGATCCAAGCATTCTTAAGCAAGGTGGTGTTTAGCTTCCAGATGTTGGAGTTTCTTCCAAACTTTTCCTTGTGATTGAGCTCCAGTTTCAAAGCATTGCGAACTGAGAATATGCAGGGAATAATCTCAGTCTTTTGGTATCAGTTGAGTCCTGATTTGTGACCCAGTATGTGGTCTATTCTGGAAAAGGTTCTATGTGCACTTGAAAAGAATGAGTATTCTGCTGTTTTAGGGTGAAATGTTCTGTATATATCTTTGAGGTCCATCTGGTCCAATGTGTTATTCAATGTTTTTGTTTCATTATTGATTTTCTGCTTGGATGATCTATTACTAAGAGAGGCATGTTAAGATCTCCTACTATCAATGTATTCATATCAATATGACTCTTTATCTTGATTAATAGTTTTCTTATGTAATTGGCTGCTCCCATATTGGGGGCATAGATATTTACAATTGTTACATCATCTTGGTAGATAGTCCCTTTAAGAATGATGTAGTGGCCTTCTGTATCTCTGACTACAGTCCTTAGTTTAAAATCTAATTTATCTGATATGAGAATCGCTACCCCGGCCTTCTTTTGAGGCCCATTGACATGAAAGATGCTTCTCCGTCCCTTCATGTTCAATCTGGGTGTATCCTTAGGCTCGAAATGGGTCTCTTGTAGACAACATATGGATGAGTCCTGTTGTTTCATCCAATCTGCAACCCTGTGCCATTTTATGGGCATATTTAGGCCACTCACATTGTGAATGATTATTGATAATACGTTTTTACTGACATCGTGTTACCTTTGAAGTCTTTCTTTCTGTAGATGTAGATGGTCTCTATATTTCTGTTCAATGATATTCTTAGGATTTTTCCTCTTTTACAGAATCCCCCTTAATATTTGCTGCAGTGTCGGCTTGGTGGTCGCATACTCTTTTAAGCCTTGCAGGTCTTGGAAACTCTTTATCTCTCCATCCATTTTGAATGTCAGTCTTGCTGGATAAAGTATTCTAGGCTGTATGTTTTTCTCATTTAGTGCCCTGAATATATCTTGCCAGCCCTTTCTGGCTTGCCAGGTTGTTATTCACAAGTATGACGCTATTCTGATGTGCTTTCCTCTGTACGTAAGGAGCTTCTTTGTCCTAGCTGCCTTCAAGAGAGTTTCTCTAGAATTATAATTCCTCATTCTTACTATATCAGGTGTCTCAAGGACTTTCGAGATTCTAAAATCTTTTGGGGGGGGACCGTTCTGCCTCTAGTACATGAACGTTGGTTCCATTCACGAAGTTGGGAAATTTTGCATGGAGAACTTGTTTCACTATATCTTCTAGACTTCTTTCTTTCTCCTCCCCTTCAGGGATTCCAATAATTCTGATGTTGGAACGTTTCATGGCATCATTTATATCCCTAATTCTGTTTTTGTGGCTTCTAAGTTGTTTGTTCCTGGCTTCCTCCTGATCCTTTCTCTCTATCTGTTTGTCCTCCAGATCACTAATTCTATCTTCTGTCTCAGTTACCCTAGCTTTTAGGGAATTTAGGTTAGATTGGAACTCATTGAGAGCATTGTGAACATCATCCCTGGTGGCTTCCAGTTCTGCTCTAACATTGTGAACATCATCCCTGATGGCTTTCAGTTCTGTCCTAATCAATTCCATTTGGTCATCCATGGCTTTCTCCAACCTAGCTATAGACTGGATAATTGTTAGCCTGAATTCCCTTTCTGACATATTGTCTATGATGGTAACCATTAGCTCTGTTGCAGAAGGCCCATCCTCTGCATTTTTTGTCTGTTGGGAATTCCTCTTCCTAGTCATTTTGGTGAGAGATGGCTGAACAGATGTAGCTGGATGTATCGACCGTGGTGCAATCAAGGTGCACCATGGAAAGCTTCTGAGCAATCAAGAGTCCCTACCCAAATGAAAGAAAAAAAGAAAGAGAGAAAGAAGAAAAGAGAGAGAGAGAGAGAGAGGAAAAAGAAAGAAAGAAAGATAAAAGAGAAGGCTCAGCCCAAATGAGCCCCAAGGTAAGATTTGTGAAGTATACAAGCAAAAACAGACAAACAAAAAGACTGCCCACTGGTGTCTTCTGCCCCGTAAAGATCCAGACGTGTATAATTCTGATCTCAGCCTGCTTTCATGGGTGATCAGAGTTCCTTTATCAGCTCACTTTAGGGTACAGGTTAAAAAGGCACCTCCTCCTAGTTCCCTGCCATCTTGTCCGCAGGTTTATTGAATTTCTTAACAATATGAATGACCTTGCCCAAGGAATTATTAAAGTAGAAAGATAATATATAATATAGTGATGTATAGCCAATGCTATATAACACAAAAATATAAGGGATTTTATTCATTCATTCATTCATTGGCTGACCTTTATTTTTCAGACTTTTCTGTAATAAACATAACTAAGAGGAGACCTATTTTGTAAATGATATTTAGACACACAGCAAGCAACCTATATGTTTAAAATTTAATATCATATGTACATTTCACAAGAACACTAAATGTTTGCAACATAGACAAGAAAAACAGTGAATTTCACATTGCTGAATAGGATTCAGTGCATTATCAACCCTCTTTGTATTAGGAAAGAAACGTTTTATGACCTGATTTTCTTTCTTGGTGCTTAAGAAAAGTCCATAAAGATTCTCCTTCCTGGAGATTTACTCTTTTGGAGTCATGAAGCTACTTCTGTGTAATTTCAGAATTCTCTTGATAAACTATATTTACAGCATGAATCATCCAACAGATGTGCTAGTACTTAGGAGCTGGCAATCAATACGGATCCTGTGGTTTTAAATTCTTAAGTTTTTAAATATGGGATTTTTAGTTTATGTTTACCTTCCAGCACAGAGGTATATACCAGATGTTTATCATAATTCCATTTTATTTTGCTTTCTCTAATCTCTACCAATATTTTAACACAAAATTGCATCCAACTAATTTGGAAATATTTTAATCATATTAGACCTATGTGTTAAGAAAAATCTAGGTCATAAAAAACAAAAGTGTTGGGGCACCTGGGTGGCTCAGTCGTTAAGCATCTGCCTTCAGGTCATGATCCCAGAGTCCAGGGATCGAACCCCACATTGGACTCCCTGCTCAGCAGGAAGCCTGCTTCCCCCCTCCCACTTCCCTGCTTGTGTTCCCTCTCTCACTGTCTCTCTCTCTCTGTCAAATAAATAAATAAAATCTTTTAAAAGAAGTGTTCCCTAAGATATTTGTAATGAATGCATAAGCATCAATATGACAAATCTGAAGGATTCGGTACCAAACAGGTCATAATACAATCAGATAAGTTCTTGGACAATTCCTGGAAGATATTCCATCATAAATTATTTTTTAAATTTATTAGTGAGGGACACCTAGGCACTCAGTCAGTTAAGCATCTGCCTTCAGCTCAGGTTATGATCTCAGGGTCCTGTGATAGAGCCCCACATTGGGCTCCTTGCTGGTGCTTTCTCTCTCTCTCTCTCACATTCATTCTCTCTGATTTTCACAAATAAATAAATAAATAAAATCTTTTAAAAAAATTTATTAGTAACTTCCCACTTTACCAAAAACTTTGTTTGATAGTAAATTGTCCATCCTTTCTTCTTCCCTTTTAAGCCACTGTATTATCTCAGACTAACTTTCTTCCAAATTTTCTGAGTAAATGTGAAAAGTAAAAGCTTTTACAGAGGTAAGACTTTTTTTTTAATAATTTATTTAATAACATGAAACAAAGGATTTGTAGTAAATTATTCTGGTGGTGAATTGCTAAGTCTTGTTGCCAGACTCTCTCTTTCCGAATAATAGGAATATATTAATGTTCCTACACAGTGGATTAAGTAAATTTGCATCAAAACAATGCTAAAATCTGGTATTAAAGTGGTAGAATAATAGAAAAAATCGTCAAAAGTCTGTATTTAATTTTTTTTAATTTTTATTTTTTTTAAAACAGACACATAGACCAGTGGAACAGAGGACAGAGCCCAGATATGGACCCTCAACTCTATGGTCAAATAATTTTCGACAAAGCAGGAAAAAATATACAGTGGGAAAAAGTCTCTTCAATAAGTGGTGCTGGGAAAATTGGACAGCTATATGTAGAAGAATGAAACTCGACCATTCTCTTACACTGTACACAAAGATAAACTCGAAATGGATAAAGGACCTCAAAGTGAGGCAGAAATCCATCAGAATCCCCGAGGAGAACATAGACAGTAACCTCTTCAACATCAGCCATAGCAACGTCTTTCAAGTTATGTCTCCAAAGGCAAAGGAAACAAAGGTGGAAATGAATTTTCTGGGACTTCATCAAGATCAAAAGCTTCTGCACAGCAAAGGAAACAGTCAACAAAACAAAGAGGCAACCCACAGAATGGGAGGATATATTCACAAATGACAATACAGACAAAGGGCTGATATCCAGGATCTATAAAGAACTCCTCAAACTCAACACACAGAAAACAGATAATCATGTCAAAAAATGGGCAGAAGACATGAACAGACACTTCTCCAATGAAGACATACAAATGGCTAACAGACACATGAAAAAATGTTCATCATCACTGGCCATCAGGCAGATTCAAATCGAAACCACATTGAGATACCACCTTACACCAGTTAGAATGGCCAAAATTAGCAAGACAGGAAACAACGTGTGTTGGAGAGAATGTGGAGAAAGGGGAACCCTCTTACACTGTTGGTGAGAATGCAAGTTGGTGCAGGCACTTTGGAAAACAGTGTGGAAATTCCTTAAGAAATTAAAAATAGAGCTTCCCTCTGACCCTGCAATTGCGCTACTGGGTATTTACCCCAAAGATACAGATGTAGTGAAAATAAGGGCCATCTGTACCCCAATGTTCATAGCAGCAATGGTCACAGTCGCCAAACTATGGAAAGAGCCAAGATGCCCTTCAGTGGACAAAAGGATAAAGAAGATATGATCCATATTTACAATGGAATATTATGCTTCCATCAGAAAGGATGAGTACCCATCTTTTGTATCAACATGGATGGGACTGGAAGAGATTATACTGAGTGAAATAAGTCAAGCAGAGAGAGTCAATTATCATATGGTTTCACTTACTTGTGGAGCATAAGAAATAACACCGGATGGGATGCCTGGGTGGCTCAGTTGGTTAAGCGGCTGCCTTCGGCTAGGTCATGATCCCAGCGTCCTGGGATTGACTCCCACATCAGGCTCCTTGCTCGGCGGGGAGCCTGCTTCTCCCTCTGCCTCTGCCTGCCACTCTGTCTGCCTGTGCTCACTTGCTCTCTCTCCCTCTCTCTCTGACAAATAAATAAATTTTAAAAAATTTAAAAAAAAAAGAAATAACACGGAGGACATGTGGAGATGGAGAGGAGAAGGGATTTGGGGGAAATTGGAAGGGGAGATGAACCATGAGAGACTGTGGACTCTGAAAACAATCTGAGGGCTTTGGAGAGGTGGTGGGTAGGAGGTTAGGTGAGCCTAGTGGTGGGTATTATGGAGTGCATGTATTGTATGGAGCACTGTGTGCATGGAGCACACATAAACAATGAATTCTGCTACACTGAAAATAAATTTAAAAAAAGAAAAGGAAAAAAGATAGAAAAGAAAAAAGTCTGTATTGTTAAATGTAAAAATATTCATCTAAGTAATATTTGTTTATAAACAATAACCCTGGAAGGCATAGACACTCTGTAAATAATAAATTTTCAGATTAATGAATAATATATCTGAATATCTTATAATATCTAAAGTAGTAATATTCCACATTAAAAGCTTCCTTGGGCTAAAATATTTCCTGGACCTACCTGATGTGCTCTTAGAGTTTAAAGAGAGAAATCATAGGTTTTTGAGCTATCAGTGGGGAAATAATGACAAAGAAAATGTTTGAGTTTTCTCTTTTTCCTGAATCTTCTGATTACTGAATTTGCCATAATAAGTTAGCAGCATTGTTGGGTATACATTTGTACATGCGAATGTTATTGAGACAGGCTTAGTTTCAATTGTGGTAACTTTTTTCTCTGATGAACAAAAAGGAGAAAATTTTAAATAAATAAATACATAAAATGATAGAGTAAGATAACTCTGCCTCTTTTCCCACAAATATATTCCATATAAGACAGAATAGGACCTAGAAGATATTATACTAGATGAAATAAGTCAGATAGATAAAAACAAAAGCAGACAAATAGGAAGACAAATATGATTTCACTATATGTGGGATCCAAAAAACCCAAATTAATAAATGAACAAAAGCAGAATCAATCCTATAAATGGAACAAACCAATTGTTGCCACAGGTAAGGGGGTAAGAGGATGAGCAAAATGGGTGAAGGTTTCCAGTTATGGAATGAATAAGTCATGAGAATGAAAGGTAAAGCATCAGTAATATAGTCTATGGTATTGTAATAGCATCATATGGTGACAGGTGGTAGCTACACTTGCAATAAGCATAATACAGTGTAAGCATAGCATAACATATAGACTTGTTGAATCTCTATGTTGTGCATTTGACACTAATGTACTGTTGTGTCTCAACTATACTACAGTTTTTAGAAAGGGAATAAGCAGCAGAAATACATATCTATCTTCAAAAAAATAGAACCATCTCAACTGAAGCACAAAACATGAGGATTAGCTACCACACATGGTGAAAATCAAACAAGAGAATGAAAAGAACATTCACCTCAGAGACATAGAGTTAGAAAGCTATTGTTCCATTATTAAAAGACAAAACCTGAACAAACTCTATAACAGTGACTTTTCTTGACCACATCAGAAATGGTATTTTCAGAGCAAGCAACCAACTCAAAAACTGGAAAAGACAAATGCCTGAAGAAGAAACAGGACTCAGACTTCTCTGAAACATATAATGCAGAACTCCATATAATCCAGAGGAAAGGCCTTGAAATCATAAGTCTCAGATGTTAGTAGGTACGCACTGGAAACCAAGGAACAAAGTGGGGAAAGTAAAAGATGCTCTAACCATGTGGAAGGACCAAGAATATTTGTGAAGACCATGACTACTGCCAAGGACAGAGATCTAAAGTAGTGAGAGATGCAAAAAGACCACCCCTCTAGGAAGTATATAAGACATGAAGGACCCACAGTCAAGCACAGAGACAAAAACAAGGTCATTCAAGGCATTTTTCTCTGGTGTGAATAAGAACAACCACCATCAACTCTGGCAACCATAACAACAACAAACATCAAACCAAATCCAATTCCTGATTAGATTAACAAAATTCCCCATACTAAAGGATTAAGAAGGGGGGAAAAACCCCTCAATATGTATTGGCAAAAACAAAACAAAACAAAGAGGAGGCATAATGAAAGTCACAGTCTGAAGAGATAAAGCAAACATCAGACCCAGACTAACACAAGACACAAATTCTGGAAATATCAGACAGGCAATTTAAAAAACCTATGATAAATATGGAAAAGTCTCCAATAAAAAATAAAGATACTATGGAAAATGAGCTTGGAAATTTTATCAGGCACATATGAGATATAAGAAAGAATCCAATACAAAAAAAAAAAAAGAATCCAATAGAAATGTTAGATATCAAAAACACTTAACCTAGCTAAAGAATATATTCAACAGTTTCATCAATAGATTCAACATAGCCATGGGAAGAATCAAGGTTAATAGAAATTCCCCACATTTAAATGCACAGATAATAAAAAAAGAGTGGGAGAAAATAGGGGAAAAAACTAAACAAAAAATTCTCTATCTGGTAAAATTATCCTTCAAACACGAAGGATAAGTTAAAATATTCCTACATTAGCAAATAGTGAGGGAGTTGTTGCTGGATTATGTACACTACAAGAAATGCTAAAGGGAGTCCTTCGAGCTGAAGTGAGAAGACACTAGATGGTAACTGAAGGCCATGCAAATAAATAGCTCTGGTAATGGTAAATACTTAGGCCAATGCAAAAGTTAGCAGTATTGTACTTTTAGTTTACAATTCCTCATTTTATTTCCTACATATTTAAAAGACAAATGCATAAAACAATGATTATAAATCTATTTTATCAGTGTACCATGTATAAAAATGTAATTTTAGATAGCAACAACATAAAGGAGAAGACAGCTATACAGGATCAGCGATTTTTTAATCTGGTGAAACTAAACTGGCATCAATTCAAATTAGATCATTTCATGTCTATAGTGTTAATTGTAATTCCAGTGGTAACCACTAAAAATTATCTAAAAATATATAGAAGATGAAATGAGAAGGAAATCAATATGATACTCTACAAAAAGAAAAATCAATTAAACCCCCAAAAAACAACAGTCATAGAAAAATGAGGTACAGAAAAGGAAAGACATAGAGAAAGTAAATAACAAAATGGCAGGAGTAAGTTCTTTATTAATATAAAGATAAATGGATTAAATTCACTAATCAGAAGTTAAGGATTGGCTGAGTGTATTTTTAAATTATTAAATGTGCACTTCTTACAACAGATTCACTTGATATTCAAAGATACAAATATATTGAAAGTGAAAGTATGGAAAATATACTTCATGCAAATAGTCACCACAAGCAGGAATTAGTGAAATACAGGATGGAAAACAGAAAGGATTAATGAAACCAGAACTTGATTTTTGAAAGGATCAACAAAATTGACAAACCTTTTAGCTAGACTAAGAGAAAGAAATAAAAGTCAAATAACTAAAATGAGAAATAAAAATGGGGTCATTATATCTGCACTTACAAAAATAAAATATGATTATAAGAGAATACTATGAACAACTGTACACCAACACATTGGATGACTTAGATGAAATAGAAAAATTGCTAGAAACACACACTACCAAGACTGACTCAAGAAGAAATCGAAAGTAAGAATAAATATGTAATAAGCAGGGGTGCCTGGGTGGCTCAGCGGGTTAAAGCCTCTGCTTTCGGCTCGGGTCATGATCCCAGGGTCCTGGGATCGAGCCCCACATCGGGCTCTCTGCTCTGTGGAGAGCCTGCTTCCTCCTAGAGAGGAGAGCCTGCTTCCTCCTGTCTGCCTCTCTTTCCTACTTGTAATCTCTGTCTGTCAAATAAATAAATAAAATCTTAAAAAATATATAACAAGCAGAGATTGATCAGTAATCAAGTGCTGATACATGCTACAATGTCAATGAACCTTGAAATCAAGCTAAGTGAAAGAAATGAGTCACAAAAGTTACATATTGTGTACTTCCATTTATGTGAAATATCCAGAATAAGTAAAGACAGACACAGAAAACATAATGTTGGTCTTTAGGGGCTGAGGAGCAGGGAGATGGGAGAATGCTTAATAGATATGAGATTTCTTTTTGAGGTGATAGAAATGTTTTTGAACTAGACAGAGTTACTAGTTGTACAACACTGTGAATGAACTCTATTCCTCTGATTTTTTTCACTTTAAAATCATTTTACATTGTATGGGTTAATTTACTATCCATTAAAAAATATAGAAGCAGAACTCAAAAATCTCAAAGAAAAGGTGTAAAAAAACATAGTTTCAGGTAGAGATTTAAGTATTCCTCACTCAGGAATTGATAGAAAAAAAAGTCAGAAAATAAATATGATATAGGTGAACTGAACAGCACTTAGAACCAGCTTGAACAATGGATGCTCACAGAACATTCCCTCTAAGAATAGAAAACAAGTTATCTCAAATGCACATGAAAGACCATATTCTGGACTACAAATCATCACAGGTCTGAAGTAACAAAATTTAAATCACGTAAAGTACATTCTCAGGTTATAATATAATTAATAATAATAGAACAGTAGCTGATATATAGGAAGAAAGTTTCTGTCAACCCCCTTAGGGTCTCTGGGTAGGTCTAAAGTTTAAACTAACAAGGACAGATTAAGAGGAGAAGAGCATGCAAGTCTATTTAATAAAAAGTTTTGCATGAAACAGAAGCTTTCATAAGGAAATGAAGACCCAAAGAAGAGTTAGGTCTCAGTATCTTTGCTTAGATGAGGAAGCAACCCAAGTGAAGAAGATGTGAGATAGTTATCTAGATATCTATCTATATATATATAATTAATATTACTCAGCCATAAAGAAGAATGGAATCTTGCCATTTGCAACAACATGGATAGATCTCGAGAGTATAATGTTAAGGGAAATAAGTCAGTTAGAGAAAGACAAATACATATGATTTCATTCATGTGTGGAATTTAAGAAACAAAAAAAATGAACAAAGAAAAAATGAAACAAACAAAAAAAAGACTCAAATACAGAAAACAAACTGGTGGTTGTCAGAGAGTAAGGTCATGGGGAATGAGTAATATAAAGGGAATCAAGAGCACACTTACCCTGATAGGCACTGAGAAACGTATTGAATCATATTGTACACTTGAAATGGATATAACACTATATGTTAATTATACTTCAATTTAAATAATAGAAATAAAAATGAAAATATAAAAATAATAATACAAGCAAAATTGCAAAATTCACTTTCAGACAGAGACACCAGAGAAAAATAATTCCTGTGAGTCTCTGCAACTATTGACCAGAAAACCATGCCTGTGCCACGTTGGATCCCTTCTCCTGACTGCCCCCCAGCTGCCTGGCTCTGTCCTGAATCAGCCAGGCTCAAGGACACAGCAGCCACAGTGAGCACCACTCAGATTCCTATCAGACTGCACCCCCAAGCGCAGACAAATGCGAAACCACGCAGTGATTAAATCTGGAGCGGCAGGCAATCATCCTCTGAGATGACTCGCAAGCATCAGACAAGCAGATCAACCAGTGACAGTATGTCCGACAACAGTTGTCCTCCCGTGAATTCGGAATTATTTTTAAATACTAACATAATAAAAAAATAATAAAAATTTTTTAAAAATAACTCTCAGAACTATCGTCAAATGACCAATGGGATCTCCTGTAACAGAACCCAAGGTATGAGCCCGTGTTGTGTTGATAATATTTCTTGTCACCACTCTCCCCATCAAAGAGCAGTAGCCGTCAGCACCCAATAAATACACTCATTCTACAGCCTGAAGAAGACACACCAGACAAAAGAAAAGTCTGTCCTAAGACTGTCTTTATCAGCCCCTAATTGGTGCATTTCCATTCTCTGCGGTGACAGGACAGATGACTTTCTAGAACCAAATAACATGGGTAATGATCACTCACTGCCATATTTTACCAAAACAGAGGCTATGCCTGATGCACAAAATAGACACAGCCAACTACCTTTAGGACACGATGTCTCGTCTGGTGACACATGGTAACTCCTGCTCAGTGCTGCTGTTAGAGCATGGCTCCCATGAGGATGTTGAAGATGGCTAGTCCAAACTTCATGTCCTCTGGAATCATGCCATGTCTCCACTCCTAGTGTCTTCCAGCATCAAATACAAAACAGGTGAGCTGGTCCCCCCGGGAACCAGTCCCTAAATGTCCATGCAGCTTTAGACTCCGCCGGATTCCCTAATAGCGACAGGTCCATCACTATCCTCTGTCAGCCTTCCACATGGAAGCCATTCTTTGGAACATAAACAATTTATGAAAAGAGAGGTCTCCGTGGAGTAGACGTCACACATCACAGAACACTTTCAACATTCGGGGCAGACACGAAGGGCTCAGGAGCAGACAGCAATTGCGTTCACTGCATTTTCATTCAGGACAAATTAGTTGAGAGTGTGAGATAGCAACAAGGAATGAGGAAAACTTATATATATGTAATTTTTTTTTCTTCACATAAAGAACCAGATTCCATGAGTGACCCCTTGGAAAAGAGGTTCCAGGAGGATCAGGTCACTTGGTCATCTAACTGGTTACAGTCTGACATATAGGCAGGAAACACACTTTCATTGTGCTGAAGAGTTTACTCCAGAGATTTGGGGACAGCTTGTTCAGACAGTAATGGTGCCCACGACCATCTGTGTG
>PISX010023330.1:0-29918 GCA_004024625.1 Mellivora capensis
GTCAAGTTAGCTTTCTGTTTTTTCTTTCTCCCCATCTGTTTTAGGATAAACATTATTCTCCATTCAGTATAATATTCAATTAATTGGACAAATCTGAAGACCTACTAAACATTCTGCTTGGACTTGGAAGAGTGAGGGGTAGGGAATAAATAGTAGAGATGGAATGAAAAGGGAAGGAATGAAGTTTTGAACAATTCCTTTGTCTCTTTAAATTGTGTTAACTGTTTATTCTAAGTACATAAGATTGCTAAACAATTATGAATATCATTTGATTATCACCACTTATGGTAGAAAGCCAAACTCTGAATTGCAGCATTCCCTTTCTCAGTTTATGAAATCAGGGATCATACATCATTCAGATTCAGGGGTTTTTGGAACCATAGGAAATGTCAAAAAATCTTTTAGATAGTCAACATGGGAAAGAGCTTTGAAACCATGACCTGACATTTCAAAATATAATGCAATAGCATAATAATCCTAATCATTCAAATACTCACCAATAATAAATATCAAATATAAGCAAAGAATTTTAAAAATTCAAGTACACCTAGAGCAAAGATATCACACTCAAGTCATAATCCATATATTTTCAGAGACATAAAGATACAATCATAGATCATTCTTACCTGAGATGGTTAATACAGTTGAAGTAAACAGATATCCAGGGCTGTTTATCAGATTAAAACAAACAAACAAACAAAACCTCACTCTGAAATGTGACTGGTCTCCTTGCTTTGTTTTGAGAAGTTCCTTGACAAAGTAAACCGACTAGATGTGTAAGTAAAACTGATGCCTGGATCCTGAAGTAATATGTCGTAGTAAAGAAATTAAAGATTGATTTGTTTCTCCTCCTTAATTGGTTGGTTATCTGAAGGTAGGTGGTATTGCCAATAGGGAATTTCTTTTCTTTTTTTAAATTAAATTTAATTTTTTTCAGTGTTCCAAAATTCATTGTTTATGCACCACACCCAGTGCTCCATGCAATACATGCCCTCCACGATACCCACCACCAGGCTCACCCCCCACGCCCCAAAAAACCCTGTTTGTTTCTCAGAGTCCACAGTCTCTCATGGTTTGTCTCCCCCTCCTATTTACCCCAACTCACTTCTCCTCTCCATCGCCCCATGTCCTCCGTGTTATTGCTTATGCTCCACAAGTAAGTGAAACCATATGATAATTGGCTTTCTCTGCTTGACTTATTTCATTCAGCATAGGGAATTTCTTGAACCAAGTTCTCCAAAGAGATCGAGTCTAGAATTTTCGTTGTTGCCTTGTTTTGTTTTTTAAAGAAGGACCTCCAGCAAAGGCAAATGTGCTCATTGGGTCCCTGTTCATGATCCACATTCTTGAGTCCCTTTTCCCTTGTAATGTGGAGGCCACATGATCTCATTCCTATTTCTTGACCCTGTCATGGGTAGAGAAGAAGAGGGGTAGGAAGAACATGACTCATTTATGGAGATGGGCAGATGCTTTGGGGAAGTCTGAAGCATAGAGTATGAATTTCAATTTCTAGGGCAGTTCCTGAAAGATGGGGTACGCTTCTAGCCAATGAGTAGGTGACTGATAGTGACATGGAAAGGCAGCTGTGATTTGTGAGGGAAGCAGATGAGATGGGAAAAGGTTCCTTGGCTGTTTCCATGCTCTATAACTTCCCTTTGATATTGTTCAAGAAATTCAAGAGTTTTATTTATTTTGAAGTTACTTTTTTAACTGTTGAACTGTGTTATTTGAAAGTGATACAGAGATAGACATGATAGAATATAATTTGTTAGCATTACAATTGTAAAAGAAAACCCCCATAGTGTTTATTTTCTGGCAAATTTATACCTCATTTGTTGTATGTCACAGCTGTCTTAATTGTTAATACAATGCTTTATAACGTATAATATATAATTGCTTGATTTTCTCTCAGAATTTAATTTAGTTCTTTAAGATACCTTGAACGATGCCTTACATATTATGTTAAATAATTATATACTACTCCATATTTTAACTCTTTTTTTATGAGAAAGATGAAAAAAGAATGACTGTAGACCTCAGTGAGTCTTTATTTCTACTAAAAACTATCAAAATAACTTAAACTCCAACCACATATATAAATGAAAAGATAGAAGCCATTTCTTATTTATTTGCTTTGTTTTTGTTTTTTGGGTGTTTTTTGGTCCCTACTCAAGGGTTTTTTTCCTTTTTTTTTTTTTAATTTTTTTTTTTTTTTGAGAGAGAGAGAACACAAGCAGAAGGGAGGGGCAGAGGAAGAGGGAGAAGCAGACTGCTAAGGGGGGCTTGATCTCAGGACCCTGAGATTATGACCTGAGCCAATCAAGAGTCAGTTTCTCAATGGACTGAGCCATCCAGGTGCATATAAATATAAATATAAATATAAATATAAATATAAATATAAATATAAATATAAATATAAATATATATTAAAGATACATATCTGTGTCTATATGATTTTAACATAATATTGAAAAATAACACTTTTAAAAAACTTCAAATGAAATAGTGGAGAGAATCTGCACTGTTAAACTGTGATTAGTTTACCAGGTGCTCATCTACATAAATTGGAATAAAACAAATGTCTTGATCTGACATGTTTATTTCATTCAAGCAGGCCTAATAATTGAGCTGTGAAAGCTTAGCACCATTTGGTTTACTCTATTTACTTTATGTTCTTTAAAGTTTGACACTGTCCTTCCTCTAAATAAGAGTTCTATTGAAATTATCTTTCTTTTAAAATATTCTGGCATCTTGAAAGCATGACTCACAAGAAAACTTATGATTGCTATGTTTTGGGGCTTTTTGTTTTTTGTTTTTTGTTTTATTAAATATCAGCAATAATATAAAGAATTCTATCCATGAATGAAATGAATTAAGACAAAATTAATTGTCCTTGGCTTTCATGTTTTGGTAAAGCCATAGAATTGAATGCCTGAAGATTTTCCTAGCTCTTAGTTTGTGTTTCTCTCCATTTTTAACAAGCTAAATCAAGGACGACTGCACAAGTAAATTGAAAACCAATAAATGGTGAGTTTAGAGGGTGCCTGGAATTGCCGATAGGAAGTGAAAATATCAGTCATCTATATTTTTGTGTAATGCTACATGTTGACAAGTGTGTCACAAATGGGAGCAACGATCAATTAAATAATCGAACATCAGTTAAGTGCTCACTGGATTTTCTTAAACATACGGTTATTTGATACTATACAAACATAATATCCTTTCTACCTGACTAGATTGGAGTTTAGCAATCATTCCTTTTATTGTTACACTTTCCAATGATTTCGCTGCTCTCAGTGCACCTCAAGGGCCATGTTCTAAGAGGATTTCAGTTAAAAACTGCAATTATAAATTTATTTGAGAGGACTTTTAAAGTGGCTTTCAAATTACTGAAATACACGTCCAAACATTTTAGCTCTTGGTTCCATTCATCATACTCCCTGTCACCTGGATTACACATAAAAATTCATAAGACACAGACATAAGGCTCTGACATGAAGTCATTACCCTAGTTTCTTCTAGTACTACATGAGCGTATCAACTGATGTAAATGAATTCTTATTTTTAAAAATCTGCTTAGTTGTGAGCTCTCTTGTCTGATGCTAAATAATAATCTTAAACAAATTTTTGACTTTTTAAACCCATTGTTTTTCCAGCAGGTGACTAATTTTAAGAAGGATGAAAATGTTTATGCACTGTGAGGATAAAATAATAAACAATGATAAGAAAATATACAAAATTGATGTGATTTTGGCTTCATTGGTCAAAATAAATCCGTCTTTTTCAATAGTCCCACAAACTTCAAGGATGGGTGTTCATGAAACCCATGCAAATAGTTGTAGATGTTAGGTGAGTGTAAGTGTGAGAGAGAAGGGGGTGTAGGGAGGATTAAACCACTTGATATATCATGTAATGGGGAAAGTTTGAAATAAAGTTTTCACTTATCCACCAGTATCTTGATACGTATGGCCACAATTATGCAGTCCTGTTTTCTCTCTGTTGACCTGTCATGAAGGCAAGTGCACAAGATGAAGTGGAATGCCCTCTCTGTGTTTGATGTCCTGGCAGAATGTCTCCATGATGTCTGCCAGCCCACACAGAGTGTTCTCTAGGGATTGTTTTACCTGTTATGGGCAGAATTGTGCCCACCTTCTCCCATCCAGATTCACTCATTGAAATCCAAATCCACAGTGTCTCCGAATGTGACTGTATTTGGAGATAGAATATTTACAGGGTAATTAAGTTGAAATGAGGTCCCCAGGTTGAGCCTGAATTCAGGCTGACTGATGAACATAAAAAGAGATTGAGACACAAACACAAAGAAAGAAGAGGACACAGGGAGGAGAAAAAGACCATCTACCAGCCAAGGAGAGAGGCCTCAGAAGAAACCAATCCCTCCTACACATTGATCTTGGACTTCTCGCCTCCAGAATTGTGCAAAAACACATTTGTGTTGTTTAAATCACTGCATCTGGCACTTTATTATGGCAGCCTAGCAAACTAATACAGTTTTAATTACAAATCTAAACCAATGCAGGCAGACTTGTTCAGAAAAGAATAGATTATTAATAAAATCATCAATGGATGAAGACCTAAATGTGAGGCAGGAATCCATCAAAATCCTAGAGAAGAACATAGGCAGGAACCTCTTTGACATTGAACACAGCAACTTCTTTCAAGACACGTCTCCAAAAGCAAGGGAGACAAAAGCAAAAATGGACTTTTGGGACTTTATCAAGATCAAAATCTTCTGCACAGCAAAGGAAACAGTCAACAAAACAAAGAGGTAACCCACGAAATGGGAGAAGATATTTGCAAATGACAGTACAGACAAAGGGCTGATATCCAAGATCTATAGAGAACTTCTCAAACTCAACATCCAAAAAACAAATAATCAAGTTTAAAAATGGGCAGAAGACAAGAACAGACATTTCTCAAAAGAAGACATAGAAATGGCTAACAGACACATGAAAAAATGTTCGTTATCATTAGCCATCAGGGAGATTCAAATCAAAACCACATTGAGATACTGCCTTATACCAGTTAGAATGGCCAAAATTGACAAGGCAAGAAAGAGCAAATGTTGGAGAGGTTGTGGAGAAAGGGGAACCCTCTTACATTGCTGGTGGGAATGTAAGTTGGTGCAACCACTTTGTAAAACAGTGTGGAGGTTCCTCAAAAAAGTAAAAATAGAGCCACCCTATGACTCAGCAATTGCACTACTGGGTATTTACCCCAAAGATACAGATGAAAAGAAGGGCCATATGCTCCCCAGTGTTCATGGCAGCAGTGTCCCCAATAACCAAACTGTGGAAGGAGCCAAGATGCCCTTCAAAAGACGAATGGATAGAGAAGATATGGTCCATATATACAATGGAATATTACTCAGCCATCAGAAAAGATGACTGCCCAACATTTGCATCAACATGGATGGAGCTGGAGGAGATTGTGCTAAGTGAAATAAGTCAAACAGAAAAAGACAATTATCATATAGTTTCACTTCTTTGTGGAACATAAGGAATACCATGGAAGACATTAAGAGACAGAAGGGAAAAATGAAGTAGGGGGGAATATGAGGGGGAGACAAACCATGAGAGACTATGGACTCCCAGAAACAAACTGAGGGTTTTAGAGGGGAGACAGATGGAGAGTTGGGGTAGCCTAGTGATAGGTATTGAGGAGGGCAAATATTGCATGGAGCACTGGGTTTTATACACAAACAGTGAATCATGGTACACTACACCAAAACTAACGTTGTACTGTATGGTGACTAACATAACTTAATTTAAAAAAATCATCATTCTGACTCTCGTTCTTCTGAAAGTTTTTCTTCTTCGTTTCTGTTCTATCTGCTCTGTGATACTATGCTGTCTATATCACAGGTAAAGGTAAACCTGATCAAGGATTTCTAATTATTGTTCCTACAGTATTCATCTCCTTGAATATCAAGCTTTGGGTATTTCCCACAGAGTTAGAAATGTCCTGATATTGATTATTCTGCACCACTCTAGCTTCAAAGCTTGGAATGATGTTTAATATAATGATTTTTTTTTCATGCTCTACTAAGGAATACCTGCCATGAAATCAAAGGAAGACATTGATTTATGCTCTGAGAAGAATGAATTGAAAATTGAATAAAGACAAGAGAAAATAAAATTTCCTAGGCCAAGAACAAATGGAAATTGATTTAATTTACTGAAAAGAAATCACCTCTCAGAGTAGTCAAACAAAGCATTAGAATCTCACTGACTACCAGGAAAGGACAAATTAGAATTAGAAGAATCCATGAGTATGTGGATTCCAAATTACTATAGTACTGTTCTGGTAAATTTCCCCATTTTATACAAAACATTATGTAACATTTCAAGGAATCATGATTTTTTTCCACCAGTAAAGTATAATGATATTAAGATATTTTCTTCCCTTGCCTTTTAAAGAAAGATTGAATTATATCCTATCTTGTGGGCATACAATACATGCATTTTTGATAGTGGTGCTTGAAACATAGGGACATTTCAGTTGTCTGTGATTTTCCTGATAACTTTTGACTCCCCTTAAATAAACTTCATTCCCAGAGCCATGGATTAGAATCTTTGGACAATGAGAGATGGGGTTGATCATTAGTAAGTGATAGATTTCTTGCTAGCATAGGACTGACCCTAAGAAGTACTCAGGATGAGAGCAACCTGGTAGCTTCCAAGGGAAGCTGAAGAAGAAATTTACATTTCAATACTCTGTTCTGAAGAATGATGTGGTAGAATTGGAACTGAAGTATAGTGTATGAAAATCCTGATGACCTGAATTTTTAAAATCTCGCCTTGGAGGGAGATTGCAAAAAGAAGCTACACAGGACATAGCATAGAACAAAATCTATCGAAGTGTTGGCATCACATGTGAGTGTAATTTAAGACTGAATAGGGAAGACGGTTGGAAATTTACATGTGTTTCTATCTGAAGGCCACCTCCAAACTTTTGTTTTGGGATGCTGAGGGGAATGGTTAGTCCCCTATCATCATTTCAGGCAGGAAAGAGGGAGGTAGTCTTTTTTTTTTTTCCCAGTGTTCCAAGATTCATTGTTTATGCACCACACCCAGTGCTCCATGCAATACATGCCCTCCTTAATACCCATTCTATGTTTCTCAGAGTCCACAGTCTCTCATGGTTTGTCTCCTCCTCCGATTTCCCCCAACTCACTTCTCCTCTCCATCTCCCAGTTCCTCTGTGTTATTCCTTATGCTCCACAAGTAATGAAACCATATGGTAATTGACTCTCTCTGCTTGACTTATTTCACTCAGCATAATCTCTTCCAGTCCCGACCATGTTGCTACAAAAGTTGGGTGTTCATCCTTTTTGATGGCAGCATAATAATCCATTGTATATATGGACCATATCTTCTTCATCCATTAGTCCATTGAAGGGCATCTGACTCTTCCCACAGTTTGGTGATTATGGCCATTGCTGCTATGAACATTGGGGTGCATATGGCCCTTCTGTTCACTACATTTGTATCTTTGGGGCAAATACCCTGTAGTGCAATTGCAGGGTCATAGGGAAGCTCTATTTTTAATTTCTTAAGGAATCTCCACATTGTTTTCCAAAGTGGCTGCACCAACTCGTATTTCCACCAACAGTGTAAGAGGGTTCCCCTTTCTCCACAAACTCTCCAACACTTGTTGTTTACTGTCTTGTTAATTTTGGCCATTTTAACTGGTATAAGGCAGTATCTCAATGTGGTTTTGATTTGAATCTCCCTGATGGCTAATGATGATGAACATTTTTTCATGTGTCTGTTAGCCATTTGTATGGTAGCTAAGAAGGTTGCCTCTTCCCCTAGCTGAATAGGTCCCAGCAGTTGTAACTGCTCTATTTTACTTTTGTTATTTCCCTAGCCACCTTTAAAAAAAATATTTTACTTATTATACATGGAGGGAGAAAGCACAAGCAGGGGAGCAGTGGAGGGAGAGGGAGAAGCAGGCTCCTGCACTGAACAGGGAGCCCGACATGGGACTCGATCCCAGGACCCAAGGATCATGCTCCTAGCTGAAGGCAGATGCTTAACTGACTGAGCCATCCAGCCACCTCTCCCTAGCCACATTTAAAGTGGTCTTATTGATAGCTCAGAGGAAGCTGTCCTTGGAGAAATTAAGGGTCTGGTTATGCCCATATTTGGGGCAGAATAATTTCTGGCAGAAATATGGCAGTGTTAATCTGCAAGGGTTCAATATGAAATGATTTTGTACGTCAGGGATTAAGGTGGCAGTAGACCACCAGCATGAATTTCAGAGCTCATGGTATTTACTTCTCAAGAGGATGCTAGAAGAATGGGCTTCCTAAATCTGTGCATAGGAGAGTGCATCATGTGGACATTATGGGAAGAACTTCCTAAAGACTGCAGAGAATCCAAAGATGACTCCCTTCAACTCTATGCAAAGATCATCCTGTTTCCCAAAGACTTTAGAAAACAGAAAACAGTTTGCCCTCAATTAAAATGTAAAAAGCAAAGCACAGTCAGTCAGTTGGAACCAAGTGTCCTGGACCAAGGAGACATCACAATAACTAGTAAAGTCAGTTACCATGTCTAAATAAGGGAAATGATCATTAAAACAGGATGGTCAGCCTAATGGAAGCATGGAAAAAAAACTCCCAAAATGAATGGATGGAGGGCTCATCTGAGGACTATCTTAGATATAGAAAACCTAAATCAAGATTAATCTTACTCTGGGTGCCACTGACAAGATCGTTTCTATTGTGAAACAAATATATTTTGACATATTAGCCTGATAGATTCAGGCTGTATGTTAAATACTTAATTCACACAGATCTCTCTATTTCAAACATATGTTCACTAAGAAACATTTTCATGATGTTTTAGCTTCTCATACATGTCTGTGTCATCAGAAGATTGGAAGGATATTTGGAGTAGCAAGGTAGTTGGAACAGAAGATGAGACTCAAGGTGGAGTTTCCATAATGGGCACATCCTTAGGAAATGTATTGTATTTCTAACTGAGGACATTTGCAGAAGGACTATTAGAAACTTTGGTAGGTTAATGGTGTTCATCCTGCCCCTGGACATGGCATTTCTTGGCACTGAAATTATTTTACAATGAGAGAATGGTTGGTTTTGTCCCCTGGCAGTTCATATCCCTCTTTCTTTTTACTTCTCCTTGGGGCATATCATTCTCTATCTTACTACACACTTTACTGAATAATCGTGCATTGTTGATCTCTTGCATTAGAATACTATTTCCAATAAGTCAGGAAATTTTGTCTGTTTGTTCACTATTTCCCTAGTACCCAGGACAATGTCACAGGCACAGTAGCTAGTCATAAATATTTGTTGAGTTAATCCTGTAATAATCATGTGCCTATTACCAGTAGATGTCATCTTTGATATGGGAGCCTTGGCAAAAGGATTCCAAGCACTTTGTTTGCAGATAGAATCTCTCCCATTGTGAGATGTGCCATTGTTCAGAGGGATCATAACACTTTTGCTACCCAACTTTGAGCAGTTAAAACCTATCTTTTGGCGACATTGATGTATGTTTCATTTTGTAACTCCATACCTTATTTACTGATACATCTTAATTTCTTCAAGCCAAATCTCTTTCTTGCTTTCTCTGACCATTTGTTTTGTTCTTCTACCTTAATTTTACTTACTTTATATTGAAGGCATTATTACTGCTAGTTATATTTGGAAGGATATCTCTTGTCAATTGAAATTTCAGTTTTCCCAAATTTTTTGAGGGGATGATGTTTCTCTTATGATTTTGCAGATATTTCTTATGCCTTTTTGCCTTCTGATTACCTGAGAGTTTTGTTTGCTTGATCTCACAGGAGGTTCTCAGAATCTGTGTGTCTCAGTTTTGAGCTGTAACTGCTAATTTGGAGAAAACAAGAAGTCTGTATGGAAATTGCAGAAATAGAAACATAATTCCTAAGTCTTCCCAGGGTCAGAGACAATAGTTGTGTCCCCAAGGAGCTCAGATGTGGAATACAGCACCTTCTTCTTCCTTACCTCCCAACAGGTGCTTAAATTCATGCCATCCCATCCTTGAACATTGAGAATCACCTTGAGCCTTTCCTCTGACAGGAAGGAAGCACATTGTCTCCTACATCATCCATTTCATTGTCCCGTGATTCTGAAGGATAGCAAGTTCTCAGTACTGAAAGGAGCTCTGTCTCCTGGTCCTCATTTGGCAAGCCATTCTAGCCTGGCTCTCATTCCCCCATTCTTGCCCACTGGCCACTTGCGATGTTTATGACAGTAAGTCCAATGGTGCCATGCCAGGATTATCTTATCCTCTCACTAGCATTTGACCCAGTTGGCATTCTTGACTTCTGGACATCTCTCTCTGTTTTTCACTCTTGCTATGCCACTTTCTCCTGGACATTTGCTCAGTCTCCTTTGCCAATGTATCTACCTTACTTCCAAAAGAAAAAGAATAATAATTTCCAGAAATTCTTTGTACCAGACAAAATATGTCCCTAAATGTTCATGTTTTTACTTAGAAAAACATCTAGTATTAGGCCTGCGACATATAAGGAGCTTGATAAATTAGAACAGTCCACTTTTCTGCTTGAAGATTAACATTAATTAGGATGAATTTTCTCTTTTTTTAAATAAAAAATGAAATGTCAGCAAAAAATTAACTGATGATCTCACTCTCTGTTATTGAACTCAATTGAGTGATATTTAATATTTGCAAAAGTTTGAAGCATTTATTTTAGCTAACCGATGATATAAGAAGTCCATTAGTGATGGTTAATGATTTAAACAGACGCAAGGTATATGAACTTAACCATTTTTTTTCTCCGTTTTCAATTATGCTCCCACTTTAACCTGTAGTAATTCAAAAGGAAACAAATCCTTCCGTAATGAAGGAAATATATGCATGTTTTGTAATCCACAAATGGGGCCAGATTTGCTTTAATGGGTTCTATGTCTTGAGGAGATAGCTTAAGGCAAAGTATGTGAAAGATTTAAAGGTGAAGCAAATTCCCTTGTCCTTTTCTTTAATAAACACCATCACAATTGACCTTTAAAGCTGATAAAGCTATAAGGAGAGACAGGAGCAGATGCAGCATTCTGCCAGACCTATTCAGATATATTTAACAGATGGTCCAGGCAACGATTCTTTCTTTATCCAAAGACATTTCAAGTTGATTTTAATTTCTGTGCCAGCACTTTGTAACATCAAGGTTTTTCTTATAATAAATTGAAACAGGAAGTTCACTGGAAAAAGAGAAGAACCTTTTCTTTTGCTGGTCTTAGAGAGGGTTTGAGATAAAGAGGGTGGTAGTTTCCAGGGACTTCGGAGGTGAACTATGCCGGCAAGCATCATGCTTGCTAGACGCACAGACTAGATCTGATGATCTCCGTGTTGCCCACAAAGGGGTGGGAATTAGGTTGCCTTTTATTTGACCTCAACAAGTTTGATTTGTGGTATTGTTATTTAGTCTGCGAAAATGGTCAACCTAGTCTTTCCAGACTTATAATCAGGGAGAGTGCTATTGATCTTCCCACCGTCCTCCTCCCTTTGGAAAGCCTGCCTGAGTAAGAAGGTGCACACCCTTATAGGGGATCCAAAGCTATTCAGCATGCTTTTAATTATAAATAGCTTTTTCTGAATTTACTACCACTCTAAACATCATATACCAACAAACACATACACAGTCTCTCCCCTATACACCCATGCACACTCATATTCTTTCTTTTATAGTCACATATGCTACACATTTGACTCCCAGATGTGTCCCTGCCCTATCTATCCTGTACTTACCATCTAAACTATCTGAAGCCATTAATAGACACCTGGTTATGAATGCATTGCACACACATGGCTCCCTGAGAAGTCCCAGGAGGAAGGAAGTCTCTCTGAGCAGGCTTCGGTTCATTTGTTTTCAAATCTTTCAGCTCTGGGTAAGAGACATCACTCAGCATCAAGTAGATGAAAAATGGAAATATAGCCCAAAGAACATTAATTACCCTTTGCTATTTTCAGTCATGATTAATATTTTTTCCATTATTGCCTGCCTTCTGTCTGTCTGTTTTAATGCTTTCTGTTGTTCATGGCGGTGGTCACCATTTGGAAGTGATTTGCCGATGTGACATTTAACCTCTCGGTACTTTCTCATGAGTTTCCTGAGGGTGAAAACATTTCCCTACATGACCGCGATACAATTAAAACACATGTGATCACTAAAATTAATTTAATTATACCTAGTTTTGTCCACAATGTTGAGCCATGACATGAATTTTTTGGAGAGTTCAGAACAATTTTCATGTTGATCGTCCCTTAGTCTGGCTCTCTTTGACTGTTTCCTCATGATTGACTCTGTCTCTCTATTTTTTTTTAGCAGAAAAAAACACATGGAGGATGTTGTATATATTTTTTTTATTGCCTCCTTTCACGTGGAACCTAAGTTTTATTTCACTATTGCTAATGCTACATTGGGTCACTTGGGTAAAGTGGCACCACACAGTCTGTCCACTCAATTGATAAGAAATAATCCATGAGTGGGGCGCCTGGGTGGCTCAGTGGGTTAAAGCCTCTACCTTCGGCTCAGGTCATAATCCCAGGGTCCTGGGATTGAGCCCTGCATCAGGCTCTCTGCTCAGCAGGGAGCCTGCTTCCTCTCTCTCTGTCTGCCTCTCTGCCTACTTGTGATCTCTGTCTGTCAAATAAATAAATGAAATCTTTAAAAAAAAGAAAAGAAAGAATCCATGAGTGACTGATATTTTTAAACCCAGAGAACATCTGTCACCCAGTGCTTTTAACATCCACATATTGCCATCTGAATTTTCAGCTTGTAAGTCTTTGTTAAATTTTCTAAAATTTAAGGGTTTTTTTTTTGTTGTTATTGTTTTCTTTTTTTTCCATTTTATTTTATTTTATTTTATTTCTTTTCGGTGTTCCAGTATTCATTGTTTATGCACCACACCCGGTGCTCCATGCAGTACATGCCGTCCATAATATCCACCACCAGGCTCACCCAACCCCCACCCACCTCCCATCGAAAACCCTCAGTTTGTTCTCAGAGTCCACAGTCTGTCATGGCGAGTTTATGAATTTAAAAAGTTGACTGAGGGTTGCTGGAGTGGAGGGGGTGTATGGGAGGAATAGGGTGGCTGGCTGATGGACATTGGGGAGGGTATGTGCTATGGTGAATGCTGTGAATTGTGTAAGACGGATGAACCACAAACTTGTACTCCTGAAACAAATAATATGTAATATGTTAATAAAAAGTAATAAATAAAAACAAAAAGAAATAAAAACCAAAAAAATTGACATAGATTAAGGGTGATGCATTTAAATCGAGGGTAAATACAAGTTAGGAATACTTGAGAAGAATTGCATGAAGAGAAACTAGTTTTTGTTTTCATTAAAATAAAAATTTCCATGTATTTTCAGAGATAACCTCCTTAAAAAGTTACACCAGAGCCCAATAGTTCTATATTTTAGACTATGCCATTTCCTATTTTTAAAATGTATATTACTTCTGCTTTCAAAAAAAATGAGGAAAAACCACATCTATTCTCTTGTATGTTGATTTCCAAATTGTTAAAATTTTTCTCTAATAATAAAAATAATACACATTCATTTCTGAGAATAGTAATGAGGATTAATGGTATCATTTCCCAATTGATAAATGGTTGCTACTAACATTTAGTGTATTTTTCCATTTTTTTCTGGTTATTTTATATTTGTTTGTACTGTGTTTGTAGTTGCATATCCTATTTCATGTATAGATTGTTTTTTTTAAGTTTATGAATCTGGAATATATAAGAAGAAGAGCATCTATCTATATCACATATTGGGCCTTTTGACAAAGTAAAATAATGAAAGAAAAACTCCAATATCCAATGTTACAATTCCTATCTCTAGTTGACATAATTCTTAGCAGGCATAAGGTAATTTTCCCTTGGATTTAGGGGACCTTCTGGGTAGAAACTTCAAAGGTGACTCTAAGATTTGGTTGAATGGGTTGGAGGATCCATGACTGACATGGGGCAGGGGGAGAGAAAGAACAATGAGTGCCCCAGAGAAGAGCTCACTTGTTTTTCCAGCAGGTTCTGACACTTCCTGGAGAAGCCCTAATGAGCTCAGAGGGTCTGGCTGAAGCTGGTACCACTCAGGGCTCAGCTACCCCGCCATAGTGCCATGTTTGCAAGATAACAGCCAACCTGTGAGTGTGGACACCCAAGTCTGGGGCACCACTAGACTCTGTGCAGAGACCTCGACTGTCAAGGGCACGGTGGTGCACACAGCCCCACCCAACATCAGGATGGGAGCTATGTAAGCAAGAACGCCAATCAAGGATTCCAATTTCACTCTTTCCTTTTCTTGGTGTTTGAAGAGAAGACTAACTTGTTTAAACTGAGGATGGCTCCATGGGTCTTTGGACTTAAGTGATTGAGAAGGAGATCTTTGGACTGCCCATTGATGACAATCAACAATTAAAGGTCGAAAAACAAAAGCGAAAACTGAAACAAATATAGCAATATCTTTGAACCGTGAGGCAGTATATCCAGTGATGTGAATTATGATTCGGGCATAAAGGAGAACCAAGGAAGCTAATGGCCCCACAGAGTTGCTTTTGCCCAAGATCTATTGCTCTCACTACAGAGGAAACCAACCCGGTAGAACCATCTGACACCAACAAAGATGCACCCATTCTTCATCTGACATTCCTCATCTTGATTTAAAATAAAAGCAAAGGCTCAACCATTAAATGTACAGAAAGTTAGGCTGTCTTTTAGTTTTGCTTTCTTAGCATTGTTAACTAATTAATGTAATTCCTTAGAAGAAGGAAGGCCTAGTGTTCCACTCTAGCAGGGCATAAGCAATCACATCCCCTACACTCTTCAGGTCTGCTGGAATGAGAACATAATGTTTGACAAAATCTGTACCCTGTTTAATTCTGAATCTTTACTGGACTGAATCATAGGTCATTGGTTTTAGCATGGCCAATAATCTGTTTATGTTTTATTTAAGGGTGAGATTATAACCCTCCAAACAGTCCATTGCTATCTTTGTTTACTGAATGATTACCTTGGTAAACACAATTCTCACTTTTCAGACAATTAAGCACATATTTTCAGAGATGTAGAGTTTCCCCAATCAATAAGGTCTTGAAAGTTAACTAAATTTTAACTGTTACCCGTAAAAGACTAATATGTTTCCATGTCCCCCTTCCCCCTAGTCTTTGTGAATAATTATATTTTAAGGAAAAAGAAAAGAAACTCCATGCGCACTTAATCAGGCTAGACTAGCCTATTTGGTAACTGTCACTTTGAAATAGATGTGATGTCACCTTTCGTGAATGGATGAAAACGTACCCCTTAAATAAATGATAAACAGGAACCAGCACAGAGTATAACGAAGAGTGTGAGAGGGTGGGGTGGGCATCATAAAAATATATAAATAAATGAACCAAAAGGGTTTTTGTAAAATGCCAAGATAAATCTCCCTGAGCTCTTCTTGGCATGTTTATTTGAAAGACAGGAGGTATCATTTGGGTGCTCCCTGGACCATTTTATCTTTACCTGTACACAGTGTGACAATTGCCTTCTTCCTTCATGGACCGAGAAAAAGATGGAAGAGGAAAATCAAAACAAAAGAGAGCAGTAAAGGAGGGACAGAGCTCACAAACTTGAGTTACTGCTAACATCACAGCCAGGTTCCTTTTAGCCAGCCTTCCCCAGGATAGGATCCGGTAACTGGGACTCTCGAGGGAATTTGTATCCTCTGCTTCTTCAACCTTCAAAGATGGGAACCATCAAGCTGAGTTACTACCTATATAGAAAGAACAATGAAATATTTAAAACTGCCCCAAAATGGTAAAGCTGATAAAGTATCTTGTATCGCTGACAGCTATTTTCTTCCTATAAACTATGGGGGCGAGGGGTGGGGGACTAGTTTTGTCTAAAGGATAAGAGAACAAAAAGTACTTCAGGGAGATGAAAATATTTATTCAGAGAGTGGTAGAAGCACATCTAGGGAGAGATCTCTTATCATGTGAGAAAGTCTTCAAAAATAGCATGTTCAGGGGCGCCTGGGTGGCTCAGTGGGTTAAAGCCTCTGCTTTCGGCTCAGGTCATGATCCCAGGGTCCTGGGATTGAGCCCCACATCGGGCTGTCTGCTCTGCGGAGAGCCTGCTTCCTCCTCTCTCTGCCTGCCTGCCTCTCTTGCCTACTTGTGATCTCTGTCTGTCAAATAAATAAAATCTTTAAAAAAAATAGCATGTTCATTTTTTTCCAAAATGAGGATTATTCAAGAGCATTAATATAAGGTCTCCTGTCTTTGTTAAATCCTACACCTCTGTACGCAGAGTAGACCTATCAGGGAGTAGCAGAATGGGGAAGCTACTAAAGTGGGTATCTGGCCCCAGTGCTGTCAGTGAGAATGCTCTTTTCCCAGTAACCAGTACATAATGCCCAAACTTCCATTTTCCATCAAATTAGGATGCACTTCAAGACATGATCACAACCACCAAGCCCTGTGAGTCATTGGTTAGAATTCTAGGCTGTGAGTAGGAAGACTCGGGACAGAGTCTCCGAGGCCCTTCCTACTTGGTCCCAAAACCACTGTCCTATTTTTTATGTTTTGTAATGGCAGACCCCTTGGTTCTGGTGTGTACCAACATCTCTCCTGGTTACCATGGGCACATAACACATCTTCCCTAAACACAGAGGCATGCATATTTCTTGTGCTTGTGGGTTGTGTGGTTCAAGATTTCAGATATATTGGAGCAGAAAAAAACGGCCTGTGTTCCATGATGAGTTCTGAGACCTCAGTGGAAGGCTCCAGAGTTGGAACTAGAATCATCTGAAGGTTTAGTCATTCGACATTTGGCTGTTAATGCTGACTACAGGCCAGGGACCTGGATTCCTCTCCCTGAAGTCCTCTTTATTTGACCTCTCTAAATGAGCTAGTCTGGGCTTCCTATCTGCACAGTGGCTGGATTCCAAGAGCAAACATCCTACAGAAAGAGAGCGAGTCAAAGGAAGCCATATTGCCTTTTCTAATCATGCTGTGGAAGCCACATAGCCACGTAGTGTTCTTTTGGCCATGCTCTGTGGACTGGAGAAGTCAGAAACCTGCCCAGGTTCAAGCAGGAGAAGGGGAAGGTGAGAGGAAGCACCACCTCATCATAGGGAGGGGCGAGGTTCTGGAAGAGCACAAGGGACCAGAAATGTTAACGATGACATTTTTGGGATCTGGAGGTAATATACAGAATAGTTAAGAGATTGACTCAACAGGTCCTTATCTGGCAGGTAGTGAGGCAGAGAACCAGTCCTCTTTCTCTCACTCCAAAATCTGTCTTCTTTCAAGTACATGACAGTGAGAAAGATTACTCTCAGCTGAATGAGGGTTGCCTTCAATGCGCGGGGGGTGGTAATGACATCTTGAGGGAAATAAAGGTTCATGAAGAGTCAAGAATGAAAGTGCCCTGAGCTACTTCACAAAATTAGCATCATACCAGCCTGACCTCCAGCAATACTGATAATATAATAATATGTATATTATTACATAATAATATTATTGAATAATACTATGTATATTATTTGAATGTGTTTTTGTGAAAGAATGTGCTTTGTAAAGTTGTGTGATGTGGCTAATAAAGCTTTGTGATATGTTTTGTAAATTCCTTATTTAGAACATGTCTAGCCATGAAAAGGCTCTCAACTTCACAACTCTTAAGTTTTAAATATATTTTTTTAAGATTTTGTTTATTTATTTATATGACAGAAAGAGACACAGTGAGAGAGAGAGAACAAAAGCAGAGGGCGTGGGAGAGGGAGAAGCACAAGCAGGGGGAGCGGGAGAGGGAGAAGCAGGCTTCCTGCTGAGCAGGGAGCCTGATGCGGGGCTCGATCCCAGCACCCTGAGACAAAGGCAGGCGCTTAACCGACTGAGCCGCCCAGGCGCCCCCAAAACTCTTGAGTTTTAAACTGAAGCAGATTGTACATTTCCTTGTGTTGTTTTGTTTGTTACCCAGTTTTATGGTCAGGCAATATTTTTTCTTGGACTGTATGGCAATGTGTTTATCTGTTTTCTCATTGATGGCACCGTGGTTTCCAGTTTCTAGGGTTTCCAGTTCTTAGGAGTGAGGTGGCTATGAAGGCCCTTGTTCAACTCTTTTGTGGAGATGTGTTTGCATCTCTTTGGGAAATACCTGAACACGGAACTGCTGGGTCAGAGAGTACATATTGATCACAACGTTGCTGAGCAGGTTCACATGCAGCGGGGCTGTTTGGTACTATTACCAGCTGCTCCACATCTTAGCGAGTGCAGGCTGCAAAGAGACCACCGTAGACTTGGGGGGTGGGGGCGCTTAATAAGAAACATTTACTTCTCATGGTTCTAGAGGCTGAGAGGTCCAAGATCAGGCTGCTGCTGGCTGACTTCGTTTCTGGTGAGAATTCTCTTTCTGGGTAGCAGATGGACACCTTCTTGCTCTATCCTCACTGGACAGGAAAAGAGCGAGAAAGGGAGAGAGAGAGATGACCTCTCCCTTGTTTGTTCTTAAAAGGCCACAAATGCCAGTCCTAAGGGATCCACCCTTAGGACCTAATTACTTCCCAAAGGCTTCATTTCCAAATACCATCAGACTGAGGGTTAGGGCTTCAACATTTGTGTTTTGGTAAATCACAAACATTTAATCAGTAGCATCCGTGTTGTGTATTACATGTTTTGTCTTATAATAATACTCATTCTGGGGTTAGTTTGCCTTTTCCTAAAGAGTACTGGAGTCTTTGTGGATTCTTATGGGTCATTCTTTTATCTTTGGTGACATGTCTGTTCAACTCTTTCCATTTTTAACTGGGTTGTGTAGTTGTTTTCTATGACAAACTTTTGTGTGTTTTGTGTCACAAACTTACTGTTGGCTTACAACAACAACAACAACACAGTTTTATTGTCTTGTAACATCTGCCACAGGTCTTGCAGGGCTAAAATGGAAGTGTCACAAGGTTTCATTCCTCCCTGGGGGATTTAGGGAAAACATCTTTGCTGTTTCCAGTTTCTAGAGGATGCTCAAATTCCTTGACTCATGGCCCCCTCCTCCATCTTTAAAGCCAGACAGATTACATCCCTCTAGTCATTTCTGTTGGTCACATCTTTCTTTCTGAAATCAGCACTGATAGTATCTCTCACTTTAGGAACCCTTGTGATTGGACTGGACACACCCAGATAATCGAGAATAATCCCCTTACCTGGATATCCTTAATTTAATCATACCTGTAAATTCCTCTTGCCATGGAAAAGGACATAGTCACAGGTTCTGGGAATTAGGATGTGGGTTTCTTTTGTGGGTTCATTATAATGCCTTCCACAGGTCTCTTGTTTTCTTATTATTGAAAGAAACAGTAAGAAAATTCTGGGGAAATGCACACATACACCACACACACACTATTTTTCCTAGTCTATAGTCTCTTTTGGTAAGTAGAAAATTTTAATTTTGATTAAGTTCAACTTGTCATTTTTTTTCTGTTATGTCCTTTGCATGTCCGTACTTGTTGCATCCTATAAAAATATTTACTTACTCCAATACTGTGAAGATATTTTCCTGTGTCTCCGTCTAGAAGCTTCGTTGTTTCAGCTTTTAGGGTTAGGTTCGTGATCCTTCTTGAACTAAATTTGTGTATGAAGTGATGTAGTGGTCATGTTCTTATCTTAAATAAAAATATCTAGTTGTTCCAGCACAATTTGTTAAAAGATATCCCCACCCAATTGAATTGGTGGTCTGGCCATCACTTAGTTCTATGTGTCTACTGGGCTCTGTAGGTCAGCTCCACTGAGCTATCTGTCTATCCTCAGTGCATTACCACATTTTCATGATTATTGTAGCATTGCAATAAGTTTTGGAATCAGGTAGGTAAAGCCTTCAATTTTGTTCTTTTAAAATAGTTTTAGTTATTATATTTAGTAATTAGTATTAGGCATTTAGTTGTTTACATTTGAAGTAAATTTTAGAATTAGCTTGACTTTTTCTCCCAAAATCATGCTGAAATTCTTATTAGGGGTTCATTGGATCTATCAAGAAATGTGGGGAAGAAGGATTTTTTTGAAAATATCGAGTCTCCAGATCCATGGATATAGTATTTCTCTCCATTACTTAGGTCTGAGAGTAAATATCCTTTCTTATTGCCAAATTTGGGGAAATATTTGTAATATGTCACTTATGAATTTAGCTGTAGGTTTTTCAAAGACGTCCTTCATTATATTAAGGAATTTTCTCTAATGTTCTAGTTTGCTAGGAGGTTTTATTATTAATGGATTTGAATTTTGTCTAGGGCTTTATTCCTCTTCAATTGAAATATTCATAGGATTTTTCTCTTTTCTGTTCATATGATGAATTACATGAATTTATTTATCTAATGTTAAACTAGCCATACATTTTGGAATTAATCCCACTGGCCATGATATATTACTCTTTTTTTTATCTATTGGATTTGATTATTATGGATTTGGTTTGCTGTTATTTCTAATAGAATTTTGCATCTCTGTCATGAGAGTTTCTGATCTGAAACTGAAATTTGTTTCTTTGCCTGAATGGTTGTTGCCAGGCTTTGTTTCATAGTTATCAAACCTCACAAAAATGGGTTGGGAAGTGTTCCCATCTCCTCCTAAAATTGGTATCATTTCTTGCTTCTTGAGGTAGAAACGGAGATAATCATTTTTATGTCTTTCTTCTTTCCTAATAAACATACTTACAGCTATCCATTTCCTTTGAAGCATTATTTTATTATCACTCCACAATTTTTGATACGTTGTCTTTTCTTACTCATTCAGTTTGAAATGTTTTGAATATCTCTTTTGATTTCTTTCTTGATCATAAACTGTTTAGAAGCAATTTTGCTTAATTTCCAACTATCTGGAAGTCACCCACATCAGCATTATACAATAGAAACATATTGTGAGCCACAGATATAATTTAAAAATTTCAAACACCATATAAAAAAACTGCAAATGAAATAAATGAATTTAAATGTAGTGCTACATTTTCTTTAACTCAACATAAATCATCCCAACGTGTAATCAATGTCAAATTAGATAAAGATAAAGAGGCTTTATATTATATTTGTGCTAAGCCGTTGAAATTTGGTATGCATTTTACCCAAGACATCCCAGTTTGCGTTCGTCACATTTCATGTGCTGGCTAGAGGCACACGTGGCTATGGGTCACCTCGTTGGACAGCACAGTCCTAGCCCAGAGAAACTCTGCTTTTTCCTGAGAGTCCCCATTTTAGGTCTGTCTGTGCTAACATACTTGATTGGGAAATGTTAGAACAGGAAGCTAACAACTTATCTCTGCTGGGAGCTAGGTCTAGGTTTCTCTCATGGCTCTATTTTTCCCAGTGGAACTAGAACAGATCCTCTGTAGGTAATGGATTGACAAAAGTGACATCTCCAACTTACACAGGAAATAGATAAAATCAGTGCTTTGGAAAATTGGGTTCCCCCATGGCACACTGAGGAACCTCAGGGGGGGAAAAGAAAATAGAGATAGTTCTCTATCGACTTTATTATGCAGAATCATTTAGCTTTTCCAAGTAATTAGCTTTTGTAAGTCTCTGCCCCAAACTGCACCCTGAAATTATCCTGAACGGGAGAGTGAGGGAAACCATCTCTTTGATACCACCCGACCTCTAACCGGAGCAAGTGGAATTAAATATGGCGGCTGCTTCTTGTTTGTTTTGAATCATGACTTGGTTATTCTCTTTGCAGTTTCCTGTTTTGTTTTGTTTTGTTTTCTAAACACCTACTTCCTAACATTTCTGGATAAATTGTATTGGTTTTCCTCTATTTTAAAATGATTTATGCGATCAGTTTTTGTGGTTGGAATCTATTTATGTGTCAGTCTATGCATAAATATATGCATTCATACATGCATGTGGGTTTGTATCTCTATCTACGTGTGTGTGTGTGTGAGAAAGATTCTCAGACTCATTGACCTAACTATGGCTATTCGAGATTTCAGGCTAACATTCTTTTCTTATTAAAGCCCTGATTTTTAACATAGTTTCTTTCTCTAGAGTCTATGACTTCAGTTAGTGTGCAAAATCTCTAAATCTTGTAATGAAAGTATAGACCTTATTTTTAGCCCTAAGTCCCTTGTCTGTATAACAGGAAGGTCTCCATAAACACCACAGTGGACTTACTCTGCTCTTGAAACAAGGTGGTACTTACCTGACCTTGACTTATTGTTTCCTTTTTTTCTGGAATTCCAACACAGAAACAGAAGCCACCTAATGTCACAATCCTACCCAGGAACGCCCCCATACCGTTCAGAGCCACACCTTTCATATAACTCCGTGCTTAGAAAACTTGACTGTGCCTCTCACTTACCTGCAGCACTTATTAAAGCAGAAATCACCCAACCACACCCACTTAAAGTGTTTGATTCTGACAGGTCCTGTGTGGGGCACAGTAATTTGCCTTGGTAACACATTCTCAGCCAATGCCAATGCTGCTTCCTCAGGGATCTGCTTGAACAACCATTGTGACAACAAGGCTTCATTCCCTGCCCTTTCCTTTCTGCAGTCCTCCATAGACGGGAAAAATGTGCGATTATGATACTGCCCAGGGATTTCTGAGGAGCGTTATTAATATCCCTCAGAACAGTCTGCCCCAGAGGATAAAAGAAGGGAACATTGATCCATCAGCTTCTCTACCACACGAGCCAAGGTTGGCCCCATAGACATTAATGTCCCTGACCTTGTAGGTTGTCCATCCACGAATGCAGAATGGTTGCTGGTTATTTCCTACCATGTCTCAGAGAAGTCCCAGGGAAGGGAACGAGAGAAATACGGTGCTGGTCTGAGGTATGCCTTTGTCTAACTGCATCGTGCGAAGCCGGCGAGAGTCTGCGTGAGACCAGTTGTAGCAGCAAAGGCTGACATTATGAAGTGAAGAGGAGAGGGTTTTGAACGAGGAGCCAGTGTGCAGTACAGAGGCATTGGTGCAAACAAGATTCTCTCTATGTTACTGTTAAATCTGAATTTCGTTTCATAAGAGTATTCTGAAAAATAATTTTGTGACATAGTTTATTGAGGCTTTTGCCTGAAATTTGTCACAAAAGAAGGAGATAGCAAAAAATCTTACTGAAAGAAATCAGTAAGCTTAATTTGGAGGATTTTTAGAAGGCAGGAAAAAGAACATGTGGAATTACTTTTAAATCCATTCAGAATTTCAAGTGCATTTTTTAACTTTCTAGTGCCCTGGTATAGAAATCAGTAAGTTGGGTTAGAGTGTGTATGATAGGAAAATAAGGAGTGAAGAAGATATAACTTTCAATATTCAATTAATTAGATTACTAGCAACCTTGGGGAACCATGTTTTTTTTTTCTGGTGTATGGAAAATTTTGATCATTTTGCTATAATTAGTTTTTTTAATTTAATGGTTAAATAGGAGAGTAAGCATCAGTGAAATATGCTTGTATCTATTCTCCCATTCTTTTACACGTGTCTTTAATCAATGAGTATATTGGGTAAAGGAGAAAGTGGCAAAATAACTTCCGAAGACCTTTATTTTATAGGTATCTCAAACCTGAATGTTAGGACTCTTAAGAATTCCTTATGTAGTGAGAGTTACAGCAACTTCTAGATATTGTAATAAAAATTAGATCCTGATATTTTCAGGTAGACACTATTTTTTTTTCTGATGCCTCATATTATCACTTGGTTTACTAAGCTATAGTTACTGGTCAACCATCAGTAGGATATGCAATAGAAGGAATTTTTCCTATTTTAATATTTTCTTTCCACTATCTACACTTTGTGAACTGACTCTTTAGAACCCAGAACCATGCTTACATCTCAGAAGGGACCCCATACATTCCCCATAGAGAAGATACATGACTAGAGTTAGATTACTGTCTTTTTTCTTCCTAAAGATTTTATTTTTAGGTAATGTCTACACCCAACATGGGGCTTGAACTTACAACCCCGAGGTCAAGAGTTGCACACTTTACTGACTGAGCCTTCCAGGCACCCAGGCTCACTGTCTTTGCTGGTGTACCTCACTGGCCCCTAAGTGTGCTCAACCTAGAGCATGTTAGGTCAGTCTTCTAACCAGCTGAGTAGTTTCAGCAAATATTCACTGTTTATTACTTTACTGATATCTTCATCAATTACTTTTTATTCATGGATAACCAACGTACAGCATTATGTTAATTTCGGACATACAATCTAGGATTCAGCAATTTTATACATTGCTCAATGCTCATCACGATTAAGCGCCCTTCACCTATTTCCATCCCTCCCCCGACACATCTCCCCGTCTAGTAACCACCAGTTTGTTCTCTGTATTTAAGAGTCTGGCTTTTTTGTTGTTGTTGTTGTTGTTTCCATCAACTATTTTTAATATATGCCTGGACACCTGGCTCTGTGCTCAAACTATCAGAAAAGAATCAATATCTGTGCCCTCAGGGGGTGACACACCAATTCACAGCTGATTGTAGAACAATAGTCTGAAGTAAATGGATGTGTGCATGCACAGCAGTTACGGGAGATGAGTGGAGGGTAAGCATCTAGTCTGGTGGAGGTCACGGGGGGCAATTACTGGGGAGAGGGGGGCACAAGGTAAAAATGATTAGAGGACGTGCAAGTGGGTGAAGGAAGAAAAGGCCAGTAGGGAGTATTCTGAGGAGAGGTGCACTTAAGTGACACCCAGGCATTGTATCACACATGGAGTGAATCACAAGTGGTTCAGTTCCACTGTGTTCTACAGTGGAGTCAGGAGGAATGTTGGATGGGGCTGAAGGTCCAAGAGAGGCTTCAGACCCTTGACTGGGAGTGTGGACCTCATCCTGGGGGCAAGGAGCTTGTTGCAATGTATGAATTACTACAAAGACTGTATTTGTACCAATGTGTGCATGGATCCAGATGTCCTGTTACAGTATCTACACAAGGCACAATCTGGTGACCTTCATCCTGGGCTCTAGGAGGGACTATGGCCAACACATTCACTTACAGGAGGCAGATCCCTTCTTTGTTCTCAGTTACCTGAGCTGCTGGAAGATGGGGCCACCTTATGTTTCCAGGCACTGTTGGAGATACCAAATAGAAGAGCAGATGAAAGCACTTTCTAAGTGTATTCATAGGACACCTGTGATTCATAGGATTCCCAGTTCTGAGAAGATGGATGTTTGACACATGAGAGCATCACCCTCCCAAGCAAAGAATGAAGATGCTCCTTTGTTTGGCTACAGTCTGTACTGAGGTCCAGGGTGTAATGCAGGAGAGGACTGGTGGAAGCTGGACCAAACCTTTGGGGACAAAGGACATTTTTGTGTATTGCTTTCTTTGTGCAGCTGAGTAAATACTCAGTATGCATTTCTCTTTGATGCTTTGCTAATATATATTATGGAATATCCACAACTTACAACAAAGGATTCCCAGTTTACAATTTCTTTGTAAATGAACATTTGGAAGGATCTGCTTTCTGACTGAGTGAGACGAGACGAGATGGGAATCTACTGATGAGGTTTGCACACGGTGGAAACAAGTTTTCATTTCCTGAGGCTTCTGGACTCCCCACCCATCACTCTTCATGACCCCAATTCCATCTTTCTGTGCGTTTATGCTGGAGAAAGAAGGAGTTGGCCATCCCAGGGGCTCGCTTTCCACCTTGCTCTGTTATCTGCGTGGACAGTCACCATGTGCACAGGCTTTGCGAATCCTGTCGCCCCTGCAGGAGGCCCCGGGGTCCAAAGAAGTCACTTTTGCAAGTAACCGTATGCCGCTGGGGCAGCCTTCATGCGTTCCAATCTCCTCCACTCCTATACTCTGTCCTCAGCACACGGATGCAGCCTGGGCATCCATTAAGTTTCAGGAACGCTCTTAAATGTTACAGGAAAGAGAACAGAGTCAGGGAAAACTAGGTTCCATAAAAAATGTGCAAGCAAAGGATTGCTACGTCTGCCCATACTCTGGTGGAAATCACAGCCCCGGTGTAGGTTCTTCCCACTCCCAGTAAAAATGAAAACAACATGGTAATAAATTAGCTGGAGCGGCACTTCCCCAGGGTTCCGCGACCGCATGATAAATAACCCTGAGCACGCACAGTCTGGCTTTCCCTCCGCCAAGGTTTTCTGCTCTAGTATTTTCAGGCCTTAAGTCATGGTCATCAACACTTGATTAATACGGGGAGGGAAAGTTAAGATAACACTGGGGATATATTTCCTTGGACGATACAGCATATTAACAGTATAATATTGGATCTGCGTTAAGTATTTATTGATCATTAGAAGGATGATCATTTATATGTATAATTAGTTGAAATGCTCAAACCCTTCTTGTAAAGGAAACACTTGGAAAAATCCTAGAGGCTCACCTTAGGTTTGTTCATCTCTGATTTTTGGGGGGATATTTCCTGGTCTTCTCATTTTCTAATTTTGGTAGAGTAGGTGCTAAAATCTTGCAGCATTATTTGTGTGCAAAATTTACTCCTCAGTACATTTTCTACTTTATATACATATACACATATATATGGAATATATATGTGTATATGTATAAATTATGTACATAATACAATTGTGTTTTATAAATATTTATATCACATTCACTTAACCTCAATGCATCAAATAAATTGTTATATTTGTATAAGTTTCACAGGGAAGGAATAACTTAGCATATAACTTTTCTGGCTAAACTACTATTGTCAGAAATAAATCTGTATTTACTCTCTGTATCCTAGTCATCTTTATTTTTTTTCTTTTGGATTAAAAAAGGTAAGTTGTAAACATCCCTGTGCCATTAATTATTGCACCAGGGAAAGCGAGTATTCAAGTAAGTAATGATAAAGCTGATTTTTACTGAATAGCAAAGTGAGATAAAGATAGAATGGAAATTTTGCTTTTATTTTTTGAGGGCTGGCTTGCATAATTAACTCCAGACACTAAGCATAATCTAGTCACTATAAATGCATTTCTTCCTTGTATCACTTCCCATCATGAGCTCAGACTCTGATGACTCTATTTGGGCTGAGTGTGTGTTCGTGTGTGTGTGCGCAGCTGTGCTGTGTGTTTCTGTGTACGTATTTAAAGAGTGTAATAATAACAGCTATTATGTATTCAACACTTAGGACATAGCAGCTGCTGTTTTAAGGGCTCTGTATTTTTTATCTTAATTTTCAAAAGTGACCATGTGGGCAGATACTGTTGTATCCTCTTTTTAAAAACAAAGAAACGGGAGCAAGTAATACCTTACCTGAAACCCTTCAGTAGCGGAGTGGCGGGACCAGAATTCAAAACCTGTAAGTCTGCGTTTGGCTCCCAGCCAATGTGTTCAGCTTCACAAAGAAGGGGTTTAGCATCAGAGGCAGAGAAAACAGCATAATTATCTCAAATGGCTTTTCCCTTCAAATATATTTTCTTTATTTCTCCAAGCTGAGTCTAACTGGATTTCATGGAACTCTTGTAAATCCTCCTCAAGGAGAAATTCTTCTGATTAAATTCACCACATTTCCATCACTCCTTTTCTGTGCTCATTCCACTTCACTTAAATAAAAAGTCAAATTAAAATTGGACAGATCCGAATGATCGTAAAGATGGCCGCAGTACATCAAGATTTATTAACAGGGAAACACACTGCTGTTGAATACTGGAAGTTTATTTGGTGTTAGAAATGACCATTGAGGGGGAGTTTCTTTTGTCTGGCCCAAAGCAGGGTGTATGTTTATTTATCTTGCAAACAAACAAACAAAGTAAAACTTCCCCAGACAGGGACCATGCTTTCTTTGTCTTTATAACTCTAGGAACCAGTTCCGAGTATGATATGTGACAGGCACTTGTTAAATATTTGTTATATCACAAGTGCCTAATTGACTCTGACACAAGTCATCAAAATAGTTTATTTCATAATTTGGATAATAGGAGATTTCACAAGGAATAATCAAAATCTCAGTCAAAAAGATTCTGGGTTGTAAATAACAACAAAAAATAATAATCCTTATTCTATCTCAAATAAAAATTTGCTTAAAAGGAGGCATGGAACTTAAGGCCAAAAATAGGAAACTGTGCTTTACCAGGCCCTGGAAACAAACTGGAGGGGCTCCAGGAAGCCAACTGATTCTCTTTCTTTGGTCCCATGTTCCGTTGCTGCATTTCTTCATTCTTGTTTGTTGTGATGATCTACACATTCCCACCTTCTTCATGCCCGTGATAGGAAGCCATGACTCCAATCTGATCCCTAAGTGAGTCATCTCTCCCTGTTCCAAGTCTGACTTCCTGGGAGCAAGAGCTCAGTCGGTTTATTTGGGGTCAGGCATCATCCTGGGGGCTGCCTGGTTTATGCAAGACGAGTCCTAAAAAGCAAGGGCGGGCAGCTGCTCCAAAAAAGAGAAGTGTGAGGCTGTGGAGATCATAACTGGTAGAGGCAAAGTGACCACTTTTTAATACCAGCTCCCATAAACATGGTGCCATTTTTGCAAGGAAATATAATTCTATCTTCATATATAATTTCCATGGTTTTATGTTCATTAAGTGTAACATCAACCTCTCCGAGAAGTTTACGGGGGAAAAAAAATCAATGAAATATTTATTTGGGGAAGAAATATGCCAAATTCAGTGCTGGAAGAGCATGTTGCTTCCATTCGCATGAGGTGATCTATATAAAACAGAATCAATAGAAAACACCAGAATGCTTTGGTCATTACACAAATGTTAAATCCAAATGCAACCTTATTGTGAGGTCGAGCCTCCCGGGGAGTCTGCTTGAGATTCTCTCCCTCTGCCTCTCCCCCTGCTCTCTCGTGCTCTCTCTCTCTCAAATAAATAATATTTTGGGGCGCCTGGGTGGCTCATGGGGTTAAAGCCTCTGCCTTCGGCTCAGGTCATGATTCCAGGGTCCTGGGATCGAGCCCTGCATTGGGCTCTCTGCTTAGCAGGGAGCCTGCTTCCTCTCTCTCTCTCTCTCTCTGCCTGCTTCTCTGCCTACTTGTGATCTCTGTCAAATAAATAAATAAAATCTTAAAAAAAAACATTTAAAATAAAAATTTTTTTTTTTTTTAAAGATTTTTTATTTCTTTATTTGAGAGAGAGGCAGTGAGAGAGCATGAGCGAGGAGAAGGTCAGAGGGAGAAGCAGACTCCCCGTGGAGCTGGGAGCCTGATGCGGGACTCGATCCCGGGTCTCCGGGATCATGAACTGAGCCGAAGGCAGTCGTCCAACCAACTGAGCCACCCAGGCGTCCCTAAAATAAAAATATTTTTTAAAAAGCAACCTTATTTATCTGCACTTTAATTTTAGCAACACTGAAGCTATGAGATAGAGGTCACTAAATGTGGTGTTTCTCATTGTTTTCTTTGAAAGAAACACCATTTACTCTGTGATCATGTCCATCCTCCTTTTATTGCGTTAACACAGACAACCCGTTAGATCTGTCTTTTAGCATCACCACCTGACAAATTAAAAGATTGAAGTAGGAAATAGGCACCAGAGTACTACTTTTGTTTAATTTACTTGTTAGTGAGGAAAAAATTATGACTTTGTACTAAAAACACAGATACAATTAGGTGACGAGGTGTGGACCTATTCTTGTTGATTCTGAGGGGGGTTCTCTGCATCTCCTGGATTTTGATGCTTGTTCCCTTTGCCATATTAGGGAAATTCTCTACAATAATTCTGTCCAATACACCTTCTGCTCCCCTCTCTGTTTCTTCTTCTTCTGGAATCCCAATTATTCTAATGTTGTTTCGTCTTATGGAGTCACTTATCTCTCGAATTCTCCCCTCATGGTCCAGTAGCTGTTTGTCCCTCTTTTGCTCAGCTTCTTTATTCTCTGTCATTTGGTCTTCTATATCACTAATTCTTTCTTCTGCCTCGTTTATCCTAGCAGTAAGAGCCTCCATTTTTTATTGCACCTCACTAATAGCTTTTTTTATTTCAACTTGGTTAGATTTTAGT
>PISX010023331.1:0-29945 GCA_004024625.1 Mellivora capensis
TGCTTTGAAACTGGAGCTCAATCACAAGGAAAAGTTTGGAAGGAACTCAAACACATGGAAGCTAAAGACCACCTTGCTTAAGAATGCTTGGATCAACCAGGAGATCAAAGAACTTAAACAATTCATGGAAACCAATGAGAATGAAGGCACTTCATTCCAAAACCTATGGGATACATCAAAGGCGGTCCTAAGGGGGAAATATATAGCCATCCAAGCCTCCCTCAAAAAAATTGAAAAATCCAGAATACAACAGCTGTCTCTACGCCTTAAAGAACTGGAGAATCAACAACAAATCAAACCAACTCCACACATAAGAAGGGAAATAATCAAGATTAGAGCAGAGATGAATGAGGTAGATACAAACTAGAGATACAGTAGAACGTATCAATGAACTAGAAGCTGGTTTTTTGAAAGAATCAATAAGATCGATAAACCATTGGCCACACTAATCCAAAAGAAAAGAGAGAAAGCTCAAATTAATAAAATTATGAATGAAAAGGGAGAGATCACAACTAACACCAAGGAAGTAGAAACAATCATCAGAAGTTATTATCAACAGTTATATGAGAATAAGATAAACAACCTAGATGAAATGGATGCATTTCTGGAAAACTATAGACTCCCAAAATTGAACCAGGAAGAAAGTGACAACCTGAGTAGACCGATATCTAGTAACGAGATTGAAGCAGTGATCAAAAATCTCCCAAGAAACTAGAGCCCAGGACCTGACGGATTCCCTGGGGAATTCTACCAAACTTTCAAAGAAGAAATAACACCTATTCTCCTGAAGCTGTTTCAAAAAATGGAAGCAGAAGGAAAACTTCCAGACTCTTTTTATGAAGCCAGAATTACCCTGATCCCCAAACCAGGCAAAGACCACACCAAAGAGGAGAATTTCAGATCAATATCACTGATGAATATGGATGCTAGGATTCTCAACAAGATCCTAGCAAACAGGATCCAACAGCACATTAAAAAGATTATCCACCATGACTAGGTGGGATTCATCCCTGGGTTACAAGGATAGGTCAACATTCGCCAATCAATCAATGTGATAGAACAAATCAGTAAGAGAAGAGAGAAGAACCACATGGTCCTCTCAATTGATGCAGAAAAAGCATTTGACAAAATCCAGCATCCGTTCCTGATTAAAACGCTTCAAAGTATAGGGATAGAGGGAACATTTCTGAGCTTCATAAAATCTATCTATGAAAGACCCACAGCAAACATCATTCTCAATGGGAAGAAGCTCACAGCCTTCCCATTGAGATCCGGAACACAACAAGGATGCCCACTCTTACCACTCTTGTTCAACATAGTATTAGAAGTCCTAGCAACAGCAATCAGACAACAAAAAGAAATAAAAGGTATCCAAATTGGCAATGAAGAAGTCAAACTCTCTCTCTTTGCACATGACATGATACTTTATATGGAAGACCCAAAAGACTCCACCCCAAACTACTAGAACTCATACAGCAATTCAGTAACGTGGCAGGATACAAAGTCAATGTACAGAAATCAGTGGCTTTCTTCTACACTAACAATGAAAATACAGAAGGGAAATTAGAGAATCAATTTCATTTACTATAGCACCAAGAACCATAAGATACCTGGGAATAAACCCTTCATTGAATCTTAACACAGCCGCAAGAGTAACTCCTATTAAAAAGTAAGTCAGATTAAAAAAAAAAAAAAGTAAGTCAGATCATGCCATTCCTCTACTCAGAAGCCTCGAGTGGCACCTCCTCACTCAAAGTAGAATCCAGAGTCTTCACAATATTCTATAAACTCCATATAATCTGACCCCTCATGACTTCTCCAACAGTATCTCCTACCATCCTCCCCTTTCCTTAGTGTATTCCAGCCATGCTGACCTCTCCTCTCCCGTTCACACACATAGACACACACGCATTTATAAAGATGCAAATCAATAGCCATTAGGTATAACGCAGAGTGAAAACTGGCCAGTTTTGAATAGAGAAATGACATGATCTGATTTTCATTTAAAAATCATCACTCTGGCTGCTTGTTAAGAATAAATGTAGGTGAACAAGGGCAGACAGAGGGAGACGAGTTAGCAAGTTACCCAAATGGTGGTAGACTGGACCAGGGGGCCACTGTGGAAATGGTGGACAAGTTTTGAAGGCAGAGCAAAGGAAATGTGTGGACAGATTATTGACTATATTTAAAAATGATAAAAATCAAGATTAATATACAGTTTTTCAGCCTGAGCAACCTAAATAATGGAGTTGGCATTAACTGAGGTGGAGAAGTCTGTATGAAATAGATTTGAGAGGTTGAAAGTTAGGAGTTTGGTTTTAGACATGCAAGGTTGTCCTTTGACATCCGAGTGGAAGTTTCTGGCAGACAACTGGATAAATTGTCTGAGCTTGAATTTTAGCGTTGGAGGCAGGGCTGGAAATATACTTGGGAGAAGAAAGCACCCAGATGCATCAGTAAGCCTGCATGAGATCATCAGAGAAATGAGTTTAGCTAGAGAGGAAAGGGGGTTCAAGGAGTGGACACTGGAGTGTTCTGACATTTAGAGGTCATGGAAATGACAAGAAACAGCAAAAAGAGACTGAGCAAAAGCCAGAAAATGAAGAGAAAAACCAGGTGAGTTGGATGTCATGGAAACAAAATGAAAAAAAGTATTTCAATAAAGCAGGTGATCGTCTGTGCCAAACGCTGCTGAGAGGTCAAGTCCATCGAGGACTGGGAACTGATCACTGGACTCAGCAATCACATGGTCATTGCTGATCTTGGAAGTGTTTGTGTAGGGTGCTGTGGGCAAAACGTCGGTGGATTTAAGAGAAAATGAGAGAAACAGAACTAAAGAACCAAGAAATGGGGCAGTAGCTGGAAAGAGATGTGAGTCTAGAAGGGAGCTTTTATTCATCATACTCTCTTTTGTACCTAGGTAAAAGGAGGCATCTAAAAATACCAATAGGATAAATCAAGTTTAATATTAAACAGCTGGTTTTCTCTAAATACACTGACCTATTTACGTTCATATTTATCACATAAAGCCTCATTAGGCACTGAAGGAATATTTTCTTTTCCCCTGGAAAGGAGCCAAACTAGAGCAGTTAGATCATGTTTAATGTTCAGGGAGTTCAGCTATCCTATTATGTTTCATGAACATTATTGACCTTTTGGGGGCAATTTCTACCAATGTGTCTGGTCTATGGTTAAGATACATCATTGCCTTGCTAATCTATCATCTATCCCAGCTGAGTTTCTAAGCTTCCCAAGCAAAAGATTTGTGAAGCCCTAGAGAAAAACCTTTTTTTTTTCTTTTAGAAATCACACAAATGAAAGCAAGATCCAAGATCAAAACAGCTGATGCAGACTTCCTGGTTATATTTAAACCCATGAAATGAAATAAATAATCATAACAAAAACTTTGCCAATCTTTAAGGAATCCATGACCATTCTTGTCTGGTTTTCATTGAAAACTGGAAAGACTATTCCCAAAGCGACTGTTTAAGAGATTAAAAATACAAAGCAGCAAAATGATGGCAAGTGCAGGCTTGCTATGAAAAAGCACAGACAATAACAAACTAACAGCTAGACTTGCCTCTGACTCATGGAAAAATATGTGAAATCGGGTTATCCCGGCTTAAAAATAATGAATCACATAACTTCAAATACAGATGTCAGGAAAGCACATGTTATTTCTGAATACAAACAATAACGAAAGTATATAGAGGTATTCACACAAACTGCAATCAATTACACCCACAAAAAAGCAGAGTCTATGTCATTTCTTTAATCAAGAAACCATGAAGAATACCAGGGAGCAGAATTAATGTTCATCTCAGGTAATTCCTATGAGATGCTCCATTTCATAGGAGGCAGTGGTTTAAGAAAGCATGAGTTTTCTTAAATTTGGGCTTTTTAAAATCCACATCTGATTTGCATATCTAAATGAGGTGAAAGCATGCCCTAATAGAATATTTGTTTTGGTAGAAAATCCAAACTTTGGTAATTACAGAGCATGGCTGAAAAGCACTGTTAAAGATCCATTACATAGTTGAAGAACAAAATAGAAAATTCTACCCAGATCTGAAGCCCATAAAGTTCCAAAGAGGGAGAAGAATCTGAAAACACGAATTCTGGATCTAACTTTGTCATCAATGGTGTCACTTTGGTTCCTTTGATCCCTTAAAGAATCTGTGCTTTAGATACACCCTTTCCCCAATAATAAGCAAAAAACCAAAGTTGGTGTTTGGACTACAAGTTGATTTTTAATTGATGTATAGTTGACATACAGTATTATATTGGTCTCAAGTATGCAGCATGGTGACTTAACAATTATATACATTATAAAATGCTCACCACGGATAAGCGTAAGCACCATATGCCACCATACAAAGTTATTACAATCTTACTGACAATATTCCCCAAGCTAAACTTCCCACCTCTGTGACTTACATATTTTATAGCTGGGAGTTTGTGCCTCCTAATCCTCTTGGACTATACATTTTTAAAATTCAATGAATTTACATAGGCTAAGATTCTTTTGTGTATCTCATATTCAATTTCAAGTTTTAAAAAAGAAGACTTTTCTCACAAAAGATATATTTACTACACTTCTTAATATATTTATAAATATATAATTGAATATAAATAAATAAGTTAAAGACATACATTTAAATGTTATTTGTGGTGGGAACTGTGGTGCGCTGCTTGGATCTTCTGTCTCCTCCAACCCCCCAACTCCCCCCACCGCCTCCCAATTTTCAGGATCAAAACACTAATTCCTCAATCTCCCAGCTGTTCCAAGTGTTTCCTGCAAAGCTCATTACTGAGGCCCTCCCCAGGAACTGCTAGCCACAGAAGAAACCTTCCGTGCCTCTAAGTGCCTTTCCCTAGAGATATCTGACCTCCAGTAACTGGTCAATTGGAGAGTACAAAGGTTTTTCCTCTGGACCTCCACATAGGACAACTCTGAATTCTCGTTTTAGGCAGAGCTCCCATCAGGCCTGAGGAGGTCTCTGTTGAGACTTTATCATGGTTTGAATTCTGTGGTTGTTCTCAGTCCCTCACTCCTTACCAACATTGTCCTAAGCACACTCCCCACAACCTCCCTCAGAAAAATCTTTACCTTTCAGTCTGTTTCCCAGGAAACCCAACCTAAGACATTCATTCTACAGGATAGTGAACCATGGGAGGCAAATCTTCAGTTCCCTCAAATGACTGTTTCTCAACCAATCTGTGGACAGAACTTAGTTACTGCATGCTACAGAATGAGGCAAACAAAACAAAACAATTCAGTGTAACCCTGTGTTGGTTCTCCAGCCATTCTCTGAAATAAGAACTGTAACAGCTCAGGACACCTGGGTGGCTCAGTGGTTTAAGCCTCTGCCTTCCACTCCCGTCATGATCTCAGGGTCCTGGAATCGAACCCCCATCGGGCTCTCTGCTCAGCAGGGAGCCTGCTTCGCCCTCTCTTTCTGCCTGCCTCTCTGTCTACTTGTAATCTCTGTCAAATAAATAGATAAAATCTTTAAAAAAAAAACTGTAACAGCTCTTACTGAGAACTTAGTATATGCCAAGCACCATGCTTAGATCTTGATTATATCTTTCTAATGAAGATGGGGAGTAACTGCATGGAGAACTTACTATTATTAACCACATTTAATAAAGAAGTGAACCAAAGTTAAGGATGTCAGTAGTCATAGTACTAAATGGGGGATCTAGACCTCCAATCCAAGTTGTAGGATTCCAAAATCCATGGTCTAACACTACACAATGGCCTCTGATCACCATCATCCTGTCAATAAACACATGCTTGGTGGTTCTGTTGGAGAGAACCAGGAGCATTAGCAGGAAACAATCACCACTTCCTAGGAAAACCCAGCAGATTAACACGTCTTCCTTGTGTAGGAAAGTTAATGTCAGGTGTTAGAAACACTGAAGCACTTTAAGCAATTAACACTCCAACCTCTGGATTCCTAATTAAATCAGTACTCAAAACTTAGTTGTACTTTGACTAAAATTGTGAGACCTACTACAGTGCTCCCCTACCTTATCTTTTGTGCTTATTTTTTTTATATTTTCAGTTTTAAAAGCTTTATCTCCATGTTTAAAAATGAAAGTCAGACTACTGAATTTATAATTGCATATTTTACATATTTACTTTTCTGTACATTGACACAGTATATGAAAGCAAGCATTAGATTTTTTTTCTAGTGGGGGAATTGGGCCTTTAATGCTCCACAATAGAGAAGAGCTTGGTGGTATGGAAAATCCAATACTTTGAACTGCATCTTTCTCTAACATTTTTATACTTTCAGTAAACATCTCTCCTCAGTGGCAATTCTTTTTTGTTGTTTGACTCCAGGAACAAGGATTTCCAAAAGCAAAAGGAGTTTCAGAAATATGAATGCCTTTGGGATGCCTGGGTGTCTCAGTCACTTAAGTGTCTGACTCTTGATTTTGGCTCTGGTCATGATCTCAGCATTGTGGGATCCAGCGCTGCATCAGACTCCCAAATCCACAACAGAGACTGCTTGAGATTCTCTCTCTCAGTCTTCCTCTGCCCCTCCCTTGCTTTTGTGAGCACGTGTGCTCTCTCTCTCAATAAATAAAATCTTTTATACACACACACACACACATACATGCACACATATGCCCTGAACATCAATGGATGGGGAGTCAGGTGAGAGCACAGAACAGCTAGCTACCACTGTGCCCTTCTGCCAAGGAGGTCCGTGTTTATATCTTACCTGTGCCACTAACCAGCTGTGTGACTTTGGACATGTTATTTAATCTGTGGCACATTATTTTCTGCATCATACAAGATGAACAATACATGTCTCATAGGAATACAATAAAAATTAAAACTATAATATTTTCAAAGTTTATGAAAAAACTTCTTAGGCATTTAATTAGTACAGACTATTATCCTTAACAAAGATAAAGTGTTTACACACTTCTTAGTGGGAATCAGCAAATGAGAAATTGTTTTGTGTTGCTTTATTTCACAGGAACCCTTAAGGGAAATATTCAGTGAAAATGTTTGAGAAGCATGCATTTTACATGTAGGTGCCAAGTCAAAGTAATTAGAAAAAAGAAAGAAATGGCAGGAAAAGACAATACATTAATATAATAGCATGATGCAAAATTTAGCTTAGAAATGTTTGCTTTACTCAAATTCATTCCTAGGCAGCAGCAAGATTTGCCTCTTTTCCCTCTAATGAAAATAGAAACTCCCTTGGGGGATAGTAGGAGTAAGTCAGCCAGTAACCCCCCAAAATCTGGGAAGGCTACAAACCATTTCCTAAGCCTACACAAGTACATGCTACACAGATGGCCCAATAAAAGGAACTTCCTTTGCCTCAACATTTTTTTTCTGGAAGCCAACTATTGTTACAATCTAAACTATGAAATACAGATACCCAAAAAATGATATTTAAAATAAGAACAAATGTGAATACACAGCCTAAACTTAAAAAATGAAGACCTATTTCTTAAGAAGTATTGATAGCATTTGTCAGATAAGCACAGAGATTAGAAACAAGGGATTTTCCACTGTTAGCCCAGGTACTACGGAATGGGAGCTGAAAAAGGACCTATTGTTTTTGACCAGACAAAACACGTGGATTGTTTCCTTCTGCCTTTGGTATTTCTCCCCCAACAACCTTTGTTATTAGTACATCCCCTCTCCTCTTCTGAGCTACAGAAAAATAGCCACCATGACCTTACAGATTAGACTCAAAACAGAGCTGGCAATCTAGTCTTTAACAGAAAACCACTTCATCCATAAGCACTTCTCCTTTTTCTTTAATTGCTATAACGTTCTCTTCTCCAGCTTCACCTTCCAAACAAGAGTCTGCCAAAACAGAACAATGACAACAACAAAAAGAAGAGGAAAAGAGAATCCATCTTAAAGTATTTCTCAAGCTAGATCACAAACGCTAGCTATAGATTAGGTGTTTTTTCACTCTTTCAACGAATTTGCATTGGGTTTCTCTGTATCCCAGACACTGTGCTATGAATGCATCTATGACAGGGCTCCTGGACCTTTTGTCCAGAAGTAAGGAGGAATTAACCAAATAATTTAATGGCACTGGCGTTGAAGACAGTACAGAGGCGCATATAAGAGGAAAAGGTCAAGAAACAACCTAATAGGAAGGGTCTGTGAAGCCTTCTCAAGAAGTGAGTGACATTGAATAAGGTGGGAAAGATGAAAGGAGTTACCCAGGCAAAGAGAGGCTCAGGCATTTGGAGTGTGAATTAGTAGAAGAAGCAGAGGTTGGTTCCCAGAGCGAATAGACTAGTTTATGCCAAGACCCAAAAGAGGGAAGGTGATAAAGTATTAAGTAAATAGGTGAATAAAATTTAATGAGATTGTTTATGAAAGAACTTCTAGAACTATTAATATGTTAAGAGGCTCTATGAATTTCTAAGTTATGTATATCAAACAGTATTTTCCAAACTACTTTAGGTCATAGAAAAACGCTTTTTCTTTCTCTTTTTTTTCCTCAGAGGATTTTCAAAGGACCACATTCCTTTATGAGACCTGAAGAAGTAGCCTGGAAGAAGCAGAAGGAATAAGGAAAAATCTTTTCTTGACTGACGAAAGTAAGAAAGAAGGAAAACTGGGAGGAATATAGAACTCCAGGCATTCAAACTTTTGTCTCCATCCAATGTACTCATGAACTTGAATCTTCTGAAACAAGCCTGCACTGGACTCAAGGCCTTAGTGCTGAGGGCTCACCAGGCTGTCTCCAGAGTCAGGGGAGAGGGTGACAGTCCTTTGCTACAGCAGGCTGCTTGCTCTTAAGGAGACTCAGGAGTGCTATATACCCAACAGAGCCTCACTGAAGTGAGGAGCTCTGCTGTCTCCCCAACACCCAGGCAAACACATCCTATTTCCCAAAGTAGGCATTAAACCATTATTTGTTCTCCAAGAATAATGTACTGTTGTTCCCATTCTCACATCTTAGGAATCCATAGGGAAAAAATAATAATCTTTCATTCATATGACAAAAAGGTCAAATATCAGAGAATATTCTTACATCATTTTAGCTCTTGAATAACTTGTTTTATCTTTATATCACTATCTGAACTTCTTTTTTTTTAAATTATTTATTTATTTACTTGAGAGAGAGAGAGAGAGAGTGAGAGACAGCATGAGCAGGAGGAGAAGAAAATGAAGAGGGAGAGGCAGATGTCCCTGCTGAGCAGGGAGCCCGAAGTGGGACTCAATCCCAGGACCCTGGGATCGTGACCTGAGCCAATGGCAGATATCTAATCAACTGAGCCACCAGGCATCCCATATCTTACCTTTTCTTTCAGTTCATATCCAAACCCTATTATTTGGGAGTGGGTGACTACAAATATGGAAGATAATTATGAATTTGAAAATGACTCAAATTTTCTTGCAAATCTCTTTACCACATGATGGTATTCCGGAACTCAGAGTAGCCAAAATAATTTCTATGGAACTCCAAAAGGGATTTTAGTTGAGTAGAAAAAAATTTTTTTTTTTTTTAGGTGATGATATCCATGAGTAGAACCCTCATATGCAGGCTAGTTGAAAGAGAGGTGTTCCCACTGATGTGAGATCTCGGTCCCCAGAACACAATTAGGCACTGTGACCCTTCACCTTCTCTACCACCTCCAAAATTCTCCCTTCTCATCGAGAGCACTGTAAGAACCATGGAAGAACTATTCTAAGGGCACTGTAAGCTGTGTTGGGCAACTACTAATCGAACATAATGGTTCTCAAATGCTGGCAATTCTGTCCCTCCAGGGTTATTTGGCAATATCTCATTGTCACAAGTCAGGGGTACTGTTGGCAGCTAGTGGATAGAGGCTACCAATGTTGATAAACACCTTATAATGTACAGGACAACATGCCACATCGAAGAAGTATCTGACCCAAAATGTCAATAATGCCAAGGTTGAAAAGACCTGATCTAGCACAAAGCTCCTTCTCAACATTCCAGGGAGGTGGCTTTCTAAGTTTCTGGACGGGTCTCACTGTTAGAAATGTCTTTATCATATTGAATCAAAATATATTTCTCTAAAACTTTTTACTATTGGTCTTATTTCTATACCTTGGGATCCCAAAGGAAAAATGTCTAACTCTTCATCTACATGACAAATTTTCAAAAGCTGAGACTACTGTGATATCCCCAAATTTTTCATTTTCAGGTTGAAAAACCACATGTTGGATGTCTTATCCCCGCCACTCAAAAAATAAATAAATAAATAAATAAATAAAATAAAAATAAAAATAAAAATAAATAAAACAAAAAACGTAATTGCAGAAGTGAAAGCAAAAATCCAAATTGAAAGGAAACATTCTGAGATGATTAAAAATAACAAGAGTGTAGGTACCACATATAGACCACCTCCAGATACACCCTCTAGGCACAGAACCCATGAGTGACAGAGCTGGGGCTGAACTGTCAAGTTTGTGCTCTTTGTGTGACTACTCACTGCCATTCTACATCACATACAATTGTTCTCCTTTTCCCAACTCTGGCTCCTACTTCTGGTTGCTCTTCCGTCTGGTCTGCCCTCTTCCCCAACTTTTACCTTCCTCCCAACTCTGCCTTCAGCCAGCCACAGAGCTATCACAGCCCTTGCCCCAATCACCTTCTTGGGGAGCAGGTCAGGCCACCGAAGCCCTTATGTCCTGCAACCCACTCTTTTCTGAATTTCTCCTTTTGCCCTGCGAAAGGACTTTAGGACAACCCAAAGACAATAGATCTAGAAGTCTCTTCTTGACATGTGCCATAAGAGAAAATTTCTTAGATTTTTCTGTTTTGAGAAACATAAATATTTTTAGTGATAAAATATATGCTAAAAAGTAAACTATCCTCTCTGTTTGTACTGAAGCTGGGTGGTGAGAACATGGCAGTCCATTATACCATTCTCTCTACTTTTGCGTATATTGGGAAATATTTTTGTAAAAACAAAAAACAAAATATATCTCCTCTGTATTTAGCATTCAGCAGCTACCTTCCTTTTTTATTCCATATTCTCTATTTAATGCTATGGTGAAGAAATTATTTTCAAACTAAAGTCTCAAGTCGCACACCTTAAATGTATAGTTTTTCATTTTTCAATTACACCTCACTAAAGCTGGGAAAAAAACAGAGCCTCACACAAAGAAAGATTAACTTCAGAAGTAAATTTCATATGACCCCAAGAGTAGTCCAAACTCTTTAAATTACTGAAAGAAAGACGTACATGCACACTTTCTCCCTGTTTCATTCTTCCCCTTGTTTTTAAAGTTACTAAATTCATGTTTATGGGATGCATGCAGTCAGAGAAATGGAAATGTATCTTACAAGTACCAGAACCAAACACAGTGGTTCTGACAATAGTGGATGCAATTGTGTGAGAGCGCCTTCATGATTCAGCAGAAATATCCCACAAGAAGCTTTGTTTGTCATATTTACTTGCCAAGAATCCTAAGGTCTCCTGGAACTAGGACAATATTAAACCACATTGTAGGGTGTGCACATCCTAGAGCAGTGAAGGGCACGATATGCCTACTTGGCTTCTGGTGACGTCTGGGTCCTAGACTCTCCGGTCCTGACTTTGAAGCCCATGAGGGCAGCTAAGTTTTCACTGTTCCTCATAACAACACATTTCCCCTCTCACTCTAGCTAGCTCCCCACATGGCTCCAGATGAAAGGGTGCCTGGACAATACTCATCTATCTTCAGATTGAAGAAACAATGGTAAGATAATTTCTTCCTCAAGGTAAGTCAGTGCTGCCATCTTTCTTGATAAAATGGAATGCTATCAATGCTATCATTTCACTAGATGCTAAACCACCTTTCCTTAATCGCTATAAATAAGTTTGCTACCTACAAACAGAATGCAAAATTTGAAGGAATTGAAGCAAAAATATACTTTTCCTTTAAAGAAATGCTGTTGAACAAATCACATCTGTTTTTTTTCTCTAACCACTTGACACTTCCTTCCTGTTTCTTTTGTCCCTTAAATATAGATATTTTTTGGCCTATCTTCACAAGTACATGTTCTCGAGGGGCAAATTCACAATGAAAATAAAAATCATAATAATTGTTAGCATATATTTACATGTACCTTGCACCTTCTATGTTCCAGGCTTTGTTCTATATGCTTTACTTGTGGGAGTTCACTTAAACACATGACATACCTCGGAATAGATACTGTTTTTATCACAATATTACTCTGAGGAAACAAATGCACAGAAAGATGAAGTAACATGGCCAAGGTTTTTAAGTTTTCAACCCAACACATCAAATCTGAAAACGGTTGCTATTCTTGGAGCACCTGGGTGGCACAGCTGGTTAAGTGTCCAACTCTAGTTTTGGCTCCAGCCGTGGGGTCATGAGCTTGAGCCCCACGTTGGGATCCATGCTCATCACAGACGTCTGCCCCTGCCCGGCCTCTCTCAAATAAATAAATCAATCTTGAAAAAAAAAAAAGTGGTTGCCATTCCCAGCATAGTCCCACCCCTACATTCCAGCACTTAAGCACCCAGTGATTTTTCTGTCCCCCCATCTGTTCAATTTTATTTGCATATCTTAAGCATATATTTAAACATGTGGGTCCTGTTCTTACTTTTGCTAGAAATTGGAAAAAAAAATCTCAAGTCTCCATCATCAATGGGAAATATTAAATAAATTACAGTATATCCTACTGTGAAATATTAGGCAGTCATTAAAAAAGAATGAAGCATATGCAAATACAGTAACATGAAAGTTGTCCATGATATATTGCTGAGTGAAAAGAGCAAATTATAAACCAAATGATGCAGCAAACGAATGTCAAACATCTATATATGTCTAAGTACACAGGAAAATGTCTAGAAGAATATATGCCAAATTCTGGAGAAGAAAGAGGATTGAAAAGTAGGAAAATGAGAAAAGGTGAATTGTTTACTTTTTTTTTTTTTAATTTTTATTTTTTATAAACAAATTTTTATCCCCAGGGGTACATGTCTGTGAATCGCCAGGTTTACACACTTCACAGCACTAACCATAGCACATATCCTCCCCAATGTCCATTACCCCACCCACCTTTCCCGACTTTTTAATAATAAGCTCACGCTATATTTATAATGCAAAAAAGAATGTTAAACATTGTCTGATAAGCTAAAAATATTTGGTGAAGCCATTACTTAGCTAGATCTGTCCCCCACCCATTATTTATCCATTTTGCTTTTTCAATTTTATTTTCCTTTTCCTCCCTCACACATAGTCTGGGCACCAATTACAATGGGCTTTTTCTTTTCTAAACACTGTTTGGATTTTCTTACGCTTCCACCTCAACTCAGAATACCCTCTTTGCCATTAAATTCCATCTCTCTAAAAAAACACCATACATAATATATTTTGGTACAATTTCATAAAAGAAAAAATGTAAATACCCAGGAAATCTTCTGCATTTTGAATCATCAGGTTTTAATACATTTTAATATTTTGCTTCCTGAATTGTAGTGTCCAAAACTAATAAAGAGCTATAATGTTTCTGAACAGATATTATTACTTTGTATTAAAAAAATGGCTTACTTAAACATTAGGATATTGTGATGACCTTGAATGATTTTTAGGATAAGGAAGAATATACACACAAAAGAAAAAGATGCATGTTACTCTAAAAAATTTTAAGAATCAAAAACAAGTTTCTTACCATTGTGAGGGTAAATGGATGGTTTTCTAATGCAGACACACTGGGACAATGTAGAATAATATACTAAAAAACAACAAACATAATTTTTAAATGACCAAAAAAGAAGTGCAAGTATTCTAATGATGGCATGAATACTAATTTTCTTAAACTATATAAAGATAAAGAGAATTTGGGGTGCTTAGGGAGCTAGTCAGTGAAGCATCTGACTCTATTTCAGCTCAGGTCATGATCTCAGGCTTGTAAGATCGAGCCCAGTGTCCAGCTCCGCACTGGGCCTGCTTAAGAGTCTCTCTCTCCCTCCCCCTCTGCCCCTTCCCCCCTTAAAAAATAAAAATAAATACATACATAAATAAAAGTTGCTGAACACTGACTCACCTGGCCAGGTCTTGCTTTAAAGTTTTCTTTGATCATTCGGATTTCCATGACATCTGAGGGATGATTTATGACTGAGATGATGGTAACTGGTTTATTGCTCCGGATACACCTGTAAAGTCTTTCAGCACAATATAGGCACAGGGGTCCAGAAATCCAAAGCCAAGTCTGATGGAGAATTTTTAAAATATACTTTGAGAAATATTTGTATTGTAGAAATATTTATATCCTGCTCAATTGTTAATTTCATACATTACAATAATGGTATGATAATCTGTATTTTAAATGATAAAATGCAAGGAAAAACCAGTAAAAAATAAGAAACAAACTGAGGGTTTTGGAGGGGAGGGGGATGGGGGGGTTGGGTGAGCCTTGTGGTGAGTATTATGGAGGGCACGTATTGCATGGAGCACTGGTGTGGTACATAAACAATGAATTCTGGAACACTGAAAAGAAAAAAAATAAAATGAAAAAAAAATGGGGCATCTGGGTAGCTCAGTGGGTTAAAGCCTCTGCCTTCGGCTCAGGTCATGATCTCAGGGTCCTGGGATCAAGCCCCACATCGGGCTCTCTGCTCAATGGGGAACCTGCTTCCCCCTCTCTCTCTCTGCCTGCCTCTCTGCTACTTGTGATCTCTATCTGTCAAATAAATAAATAAAATATTTTTAAAAAAATAAGATGCTCACCGCAACTTATTCAAACAAAACTAAATATAAAAATAAAATGTAATGTGACACATCAATAGGTATGTCTACTTTGTTTCATATTTCTTCCTGTGCATACAGAATAAATACATAATGAATGTATATAAAATATCTTCATCTAAAAAGAAAAGACAGGGAAGTTAAATGCTCAAATAAATTTCCAATATTTGTTAAAAGAAAATCCTGGATATATGTATGATTGTATAATAAGGTATTGAAATGTTTTAATTTCCAGGAGTAACTAGAATTCTTCAAAATGTCAGGTAAGGTTTTTTTAGGTTTTTTTTTTTACATCATTTATTTATTTACTTTTTACTTGAGTGTAGTTGACCCAATGTTACATTAGTTTCAGGTGTACAACTTAGTGATTTAACAAGTTTATACATTATCCTATGTTCACTAAAGTATGGTTACCATCTGTTCTATTACATCACTATTACAATATCATTGACTGCTTTTCTTATGCTATGCCTTTTACTCAACCTTGGCTATTTTTACTGCACATGATATACATGCATAATGTACACATACATAATGCATATACAATATGAAATATGCATATGAATTATTTAAAAATATAGGATATACTAAGCATGTTGCTTACAACTTACTTTTACATAATAAAAATAATATGCACAGAAGGTATTATATAGAATTTGGAAAGTGTGATGATTTTGCATGTATGCTGGATGGGTAGCCCCTATCCCAGGATAACCAACTGCATATGCTCAGAAGTACAGAAGTCTGTCCTGTGTGACCAACCCTTTTCCTAGAACTGCATGCCATATTTCCCCCATCACTGAGGGGCCTCTGACCCAAACTTATTTTAATGGCTACTTCTTAAAATCTTGTTTACATAGCTATTTCAGATCTTTTTCCTTCCACACAGATGGATCATGCCTCTTCCTGTTGGTTGCTGTCTGGGTAGTAGGCATCACAAGACAAGCCCTGTAATGCAGCAGGCTTGTACCTTGGGGACAGGCACTTACCCTTCGAGCATTAAGTTCCACATAAGTAAAACGGAAGTCACAACACCTGTCCTGCCTAACAACACTGTGTGAAGCCAAGAAATCTGTGAAATTGTGAAGTCTATGAGAAACCTAGAGGATTATTATTAAAAATAAACACAAGACTAACATACTCATTCCAAAGTCATCTACAAATTCAATCTACTTTTGGACTCTTCTTTCTTCCCTTCTGAAAAGAGACATTTGACATCACTGTCCCATAGGCAAAGAGTGTTAATTCCCACATGGGCAGTTCCCATACCCACATGGGAAGATTAGGGCCCTTATGGAACCACTCGCTGGGTATTTGAGTAAGAAGTTTTCCAAGAGCAAGTGTTTTAGTCTAACACCTAGTTTTGGACTCTACTTCTGCCTGTATTAGGTTGTAGAGTTTGCTCAAGGTATTTTATGTATTTAAGTCACAATTTCTTCATCAGAAAATTAAGGATGATAGTAATTGCTTCAATGGGCTATTGTGAATATTAAAAGAAATTATGCATGCAATACACTTTAGCAAAGTACCTAGCAGATGATACCAAGCATTCAATAAATTGATTTTATGATTTATCATTTATTATATACATAATATCACACCATAATATTATGCTATACCATAATAATAATTACAATTCGTATTAGTTCTTTCACTATTGCTTTTATTATTCAACCTACTTTTCTCATGGATAGGGAAATTATCTTTGTCACTCCTCTTTTGGCAAGCACCAGTGCCACAGTATGCAAAGATTATATAGCCATTTAAGGAGGAATTTTCTATATTCTGGAATATCATAGGTTTTTTTCCTTGACCTGCCAGCTGCCTTTAATGGAAAATAGGTGTTATCTCACTGTTGAAACATCCTGAAATGTTCTATAATTCCTCAATAAATCTTCAAAAATATGTTCAAATACAATGTTGATCAATAATTATGAAAATATGGACTTTGAAGGAGACCATCAAAGATATAAAATTAATCTGACCTGTGGAAAATTAGCTTGAAATCTGGGCTCTTCCATACAAATGTTCACGGATCTGTTTTTGGTAAGTTCATCTGGTTTTGAAAGTCCTCCAGGGAAAGATTCATGAAAATGTTCCAAGCTGTGGTCTGGTAAGTGAACATTCTGGTACCGGGTTCCATTAGGATTGATGCAACCAGGAGGGTGGGTATCTAAATTAGCTTGATACTTCAATAGCCCTCTGAAATTAAATTAAGGGGAAAAAAGGAAGATGAAAATGAAATTGAAATCAGAGGACACAGTGTGAGAAAATAGCCTCTTTTTCTTATTAACTTTCCATAGTATTTATCTGAAAAGTGCTTTTCATATATCTTACTTAGGATCAATTGAGAAATCCTACAACTTTTAATGAATTCTTTACTATGGGGCTAAACCATGAGTGTTAGCCCTTAAACAAATACTACAAATACATGGTAGGGAAGAAAATATCAATCTTTCCAATTATTCTTGAATTTCACAGCCTTTATTTCAACTCTATTAGGCATGCATACAATTATATGCCACTTTTCACTTCAATATGTACTATAATAATGAGTACTTTTGCTATATCTTCAAACACTAATGGAAAAGTATAGGGATCATATATGATTTGACTGAGATTGGATAAAATAGGCATTGCTGATTTACAGTGATATTTTATACAAACATAGTAAGAGTAACTGGAAGATTGCAATTCCTTTGGTCTGAAAATAATTAATATGCAGCAATTAGACCCTACACATGTTTACTTTTCAATTTCTCCTTAACCAAGACCACATAAAAGACTCTAAGGTAATTAATCAGGCAGGAAAATCAACAACCCTAAAATACCATTCTGATTGTTTCATATTCTGTGACCTTATAAGATCACCATTCAACTTTCTGTGTTTTGTGTTGTTATTAATGAAAAGTTAAGTAAGATCTACCTCATGGGGATAATGCATCAAGTGATAGATTGTGCAGAACATCAAAAAAGATCCCCACTGCATAAGCAAATCTTGAAGAAAAAAATTAAGATTTTGAAAGCTTTGGAAATTTGACGGTGTGTTTTATTTTTATTTTAAAGATATTCAAATTTTATCATCCAAAATTACTTTTCCTGGTTAGCTAAGAACATATTTTTAAATTACTCTTCAAGTTACCAAATAATTAATTTTAGTATATTACAAAAAATGTATATTCTAAGTATATCACAGCTACAATGATTTTATAAATGATTTTACAAATACAGTATTTTGAAACAACAAAAATTATAACATGAATAAAAAGACTGAAGAACATGTGAAAATTAGAAAAGCAGTGACCAAGGCAGTCTTTGCTGGAATTCACCATCTACTCAACCTGACCATTCTCCTTTTGGTTATGTTCATTCCTTTCCTCTCATTTTTTAAAAAATATTTTATTTATTTATTTAACAGAGAGAGCAAGCAAGAGCACACAAGGAGGGGCAGATGAAGAAGAAGAAGCAGACACCCCATTGAGCAGGGAGCCCAAAGAGGGGCTCAACTCCAGAACCCTGGGATCATAACCTAAGGCGAAAGCAGATGCTTAACCAACTGAGCCACCCCCGGTGCCCTGTCTCTTCTTTTTATATTACTTTCTTCCTTATAACTAATCATAATGAGATTATACAGTATAACATATACTATGTGCTCATTAGAGAGACATTAGAGAGCACACAGTATATATTATAGTATGTTTCTAAGTAGCAGGCTGTATTGTATAACATCAATGGCAGACCACACATCCATTTTTTATATCAATGTTGTAGATATGGCCTGGGTACAAAATAAATTAATAATTACTATAGAAATGTGAGCAAAGTACAGAAACCTTCATAGAATTCTAGTCATATAATACAATCACTGTGGTATTATACTCGGAAAGCCTATGAATTTGATTCAGGTCTCATTATAAGTAAAGATTTACCCAAACTTGTTGCTCCTACTGACCATCCCAAGACTGACAGGTGGGTAGGCCAAAAATCTCGGGCATTTATTCTACTGGCCTGAGATTAAACAAGCTTTGGCATAATGCACTTGGCACTATTCTAGGTGGTTCTACAAAGTTCAATAGGAAGTCAAATCTGGTCCCTGAACCTCAAATACTTAAAATCTACTTTAGAAGACATCTTGGAAGATGCTGAATGGAGGTGAGACCACAGATAACTGGGCTAGAGTATTTTAATAAGACTTCAGTAATGTGTGGTTGAACATCAGGTCCCCAAAGAGCAATTTATATACATTTCATGTTATATGCACAACTGCATTAAATAGGAATTATTATTCCCATTTTACAAATTAAGAAACTATTTGAATAAATTAAATAACACCCCTGGGCCACGCAGCTAAGTGGCAGAGCCAATATTTCAACCCGGTTCTGACTCATATTCTATGCTCTTCCCCTGTCACTATACATCATATTAGTTCATTGGATCCTTATGACGTATCTACAGAAAAGATAAGGAGAGGAAGATTAATATTTAAGAAAAGATGTCAGGATTTTTTAAAGTATTTATTTCTGACTTAAACTTGAAAACAAAATAATCATACAGGGTAAGCGTTTTGATGCCCATTACACAGATGAGAGACTTAAGAGACTAACTAAATGGTCATCTAAGCATGGGATTCAGAAACCTCAACTCCCTCATTCCAAAAACCTGTATCATATAAAGTAAATCAGTTAGTTATAGAAGTCTACCTCAAGGAAAGAGATTCAAAATAACAAAAGCCTGGAAATAAAGTCAGATAATGTGTGTGTGTGTGTGTGTGTGTGTGTGTGTGTGTGTGTGTGTGTGTGCTGGATTGGAAGTGGGCTGCTTACCGTCAAGCAAAGGAATGCTATTTACTCTCCCTAAGTCTTAAGTGGTCAGGTGGGCAGGACCCCATGTGCTAATAATCCTCAGAATGACAAACATTGTTACTCTGCAGTACAAATCTTCAGGCCAGCTCAGTCCAACATAGCACTGCTGTTCTTGGTGTTTCAAAGGGTATGTAATATTCTAAAATCCCTTTGAGGGTTGCCTGGTATGTCTCAGTGATGTGGACAACGAGGAAGATCAGCATTGTCTGGAGCTGCATGTTCCGGAAACCTCAGTTGTATTTGGAAAGATCACATTAAGCTCTAAAGAAAGACATGCATATTATGTCTGTCGAAATAAATTTGATACTAGGGATTCAAAACAATCATAAACAATAAAACCACACATAAGATATAACTCAGTTTTAACAAATGTGCTCACAGTGATGTGGAATAAAGAAATCATATCTGATATTTACCTATCAATCCAAATATAGTCTACATTTGTATTAAAAATTATTCAGAACGAAATTATTATAATGGATACCAAATATAATGTTTTAAGAAATATTATATTCTATAAATGCATATTCTAAAAATTCCAAGAAATTTTGTATTAGTACAAAAGGAATGAGAACTTCTATTTTTTAATAACACAGTGAAAAAGTAAGTTATTGCATTTAACTGGACTTGGAAAATAATGTGAAATTACTGGTTTAGTTAGAAGTATACTTTCTCCTTTTCCAAATCTATAACCAAACAGAGCTGTACAGTTTTGTCCCACACATACATTGGTCTTTAATTTCAGGATGTTGTCCATAGAAAGAATGGAGGGGTCGGGGAAGACCTAGTACAGGGTCTGTACTTTGGTCTCCGACCTGGCTGGTCACTGACTGACAGTGTGGTCTTGGGCAGATGAAAACTCCAAATATTCTCACTCATTCCAAGATGGGACAACTGATCTTTACCACACAAGTTTGTTATAAATGTTATGGAAATAGGCAGTAAGGCATGTAGCACCTTACTGGTATGCCCAATACTTATCCTTTCAACATGGAGTTCAAAATCTGCCAGTGTTCTTCCATGTAAATCCATCAATATCTCTGCCATCTTATTTAGCCAAATCTAACCTGAGATTCTGTGCTTGTTTTTTTTTTTTTGATGAGCGATATTTTTTAATTTGTTAATCACTGTCTGTCTATAGATCTTTTCTCTCTTATCCTTCTTTGTTTGATAGCAACAATTACAAAATGAGACCAAAAAAACCATTTTCATAGGGTTTTAAGAAGAGGTAACCTGGGACGCCTGGGTGGCTCAGTTGGTTAAGCGGCTGCCTTCGGCTCAGGTCATGATCTCAGCCTCCTGGGATCGAGTCCCACATCGGGCTCCTTGCTCGGCAGGGAGCCTGCTTCTCCCTCTGCCTCTGCCTGTGCTCTCTCTCTCTCCCTCTCTCTCTGACAAATAAATTAAAAAAAAAAAAAGAAGAGGTAACCTACACCATTTAGCTTGAGAGTAGCTTACAATAACATACAACTCTCAAACTAAAAGGGATTTTTTAAAGATTTATTCATTTTAGGGGGAGGGGCAAGGGAGATGGAGAAAATCTTAAGCAGACACTTGGCAGAGCACGTGTGTGTCTCATGCATTTATATAATCCCCCCATGTCCATACTCACTGCCAAACCCTGTCAGCCTTCTAGCAAGTTTCTGGCACATTGTAGACCTTCAATGCATTTCTAGTGAATTGATTTTAAAAGTAAATAACCACATAATTTGTTTGCATATGGCAAGGGCATAGAAGTTAAAATAAAGAGAACATTCTTGTGGATGCTGTTGTATTTTTCATAATTAAATGATAAATAATTCAAAAGGAAAAACATGATGGGAAAAAGATGTTCATGAATGGTAAACAAAGAGTCTTGCCAAGTTAAGATGGTGATGTAGAAGGGGTAGGGGAAGAAGATAGACAACGTGGGAATAGGGAATTTAATTACTCTTTTTTTTTAGTTGTATTATGTTCCAAAGGAGAGATTTTGAAATATCTTTGGAATGTCTAGTGTTCTTCTATCATGAGAAAATAAAAAGATTTTATGGTATTTCTAAAGACATGGTTATGAATGCTATTGTTTTGGTACTCATAGGATTTCAAGATGTCCTTTCAACACTCAACAGAGTTCAAAAAAATAGGTTCCTTTCTTTTGCCTTTTCACCTCAAGAGGCATTATGGTTATACTACCATGTTTTTAATGACAAAGTCATAGAAAATAACATATTACACAGAATAAATCTCACTCGGTTACAACACAGAAATCATAGAAATATTTTATGGCAAAAATTAAATAGTACAGAACGCCATGTGTGCTGAAAGGAGAATCACAAAATCATTCTTACTTGAATTGCATGTTAAAAATATCTAACAAATGCAGTGTCACTTATGTAACCTTTATGTTTGTGATTTTAATCCTTTTTTAAAGTAGAGAAAAAAATCCTTGCCCCATGAGAAACCTACTTTTTTCCTAGTATTCTATAACACAAAATTTTTCTTTACAGAAAAAATAGAACAACCTGTTTCTGACTGTTCTTTTTACTTTGCTTCAATACCAAAAAAGAGCTTAAGAAAACATACCCAAATTCATTATTTCAAAACCCACTGGAATTCACTGACTTCTGTGGAATCCACTAGAATGCCCACTACATAAGGTCAAGGATTCATCCTGTGTTTCAGCCATATTGCTGGTGACCAGAACAGTGTCTATACTCTATAGCAAGTGTTCAATATGTATTCATTGAATGACTTCATGAATGGCTAGAAGTATACATACAACTTCTTGTTTGGATTGCTGTTGAAACACATGATTGAGGAGTCATCTGGCTTTAAGAGACACAGAAGGGGGTTTGAACTCATAATCCAACTCCAAAAAATATGTCTATATTTTAGGAAATGGTATTTATTAGTAAAGTAAACCATGTATACACATTCACCTTTGTAAGAAATACCATTAAATCAGTCTGCAATTTACGTCATCCTTCTCCACCTTTGAGTATTTCTAAGTTCACCCTGAGATCTCAACCATGCTCTGACCCTGACCCTATTCTAATCTAAGCAGACAAGTTATCAAGTGAGTTAAGTTGTCAACATACTTTTTAACAGCATGTAGACGTGGCATGCTTTCCTAAGCTAAGGATCTAGCATACATCAGGGAACCTTTAAAAGCATCTGAGTACGTATCAGATCAAAGCTCTCACTCCCACCCCACTTTGTCTGGTCTAGACAGGTCCTTGCCTCTTCATTCTCTCCTAGGCGCTTGCTACTGATACCTGAGGGAACTCGTGTTCCGCAACTTGACTGGAGTACATACGGTGTCTAGCTCTAGCTGATAGTGTTGTCCAACATACAAGACTGGACAACGCAGACAGCGCCAAGATCATGGGTATGTGACCTTTGCAGTTTCATGGAACCATCCTCTTAGAAAGGCCCCATGATTGGTCCAACACTCTGTTGTCACCGTCTTGAAATGCTTAATAATTTTTTTAAAGATTTTGTTTATTTATTTATTTGACAGAGAGCGATCACAAGTAGGCAGAGAGGCAGGCAGAAAGAGGGGAAAGCAGGCTCCCTGCTGAGCAGAGAGCCCGATGCGGGGCTCGATCCCAGGACCCTGAGATCTTGACCTGAGCTGAAGGCAGAGGCTTAACCCACTGAGTCACCCAGGCGCCCCTAAATGCTTAATAATTTTTTATGAAAGGGCCTCACATTTTCATTTTACAGTGAGCCCTGCAAATTCAGTAGCCAGCCACAGACACTATGCAGCTTCCAAAACTAAACCTTGGAGCCTAAGAACACAGGATCAAGACCAGAACGTTCCTTAAGTGCGTAAAGATAAATAGGTCATTTTACGAACTTCTTTCCTCAGCTGAAAAAGTGAGATAGTTCATGTTCCTCTCTACTCCATGGGTATATAAAATAAAGGACTTTGACCTCTTGGGAAGAAAAAATGTGTAAGCATCTGACATTTTTTAGTATATCCTTTGCTTTCAGGCCTCACTAAAATGGTGGCGGGAATAAAAGAATGATTCCACAGTTCAGAAAAACACTAATGTATTAAAGATATTTCTTAAACTTAGCCCTTGTTCTTCTCCTTCCTCCTCAAATTTGTTACCCTTCACCCAGCCAGGACCACTTGTTATTATGAATAAGATCCAGGAGGAAAAGTGAGATTAAAATTATGGGAGAAAGTATTTGGTCTGAAACTCACTATTCCTATCCTCAAAGTAGGAAAGAAGTAAACTTACAATTTAAATTAAAAACTTGTGAACAAAAGTAGCTTCCAACACAAGTGAATTTATGTACATGAAAATGCTCTGTATATCCTACATCTATCTACCCAGGCATATGGAATCCTTAAGGGAGAAAAAGCCACATGACCTCAATACCTACCTCTACCTGCTTCCAAGATAAAATATCAGCAAAAGTACATAAATCATAAGAGCTTAGCCCAGAATTGATATACAGAAAAATCATTTTTTTACACAAAAATGAAAATCAATCCTATGAATGGGAAATTAGAAGTGGAGGGAAAAACACATCATAAAGACCATAGTTGCTAGAATATTATGTTATTAACATATGGGAAATACGTAAATATTATGTGACAGAGATTTTAATTCCAGATAAGAAAGACTTAGACTTTTAGGAATTGTATTCACTCTATATATTCAGGTAAACAATTCAAAAGCCAAAAAGTGAAAGAAAACAAAGAGATGAAATTATTTTCTTCTGCAGTCCAAAGAATTTTTAGCCACAGAATTACACAAAAATCCCCAACAAAATATGTAGTAATCTGCAAGATGACCAAAATAATCAAGTCTTAAAGACTAATTCCTCTGGCACAAGAATTGATATACTAGTTACCATAAGAACTTACTACCCAGAGAACACTGAACATAAGTGACGGTCCCCAAATGGGAATCCAATTACACAGAAACAAACACACAGATTATTTCTTATTGTTATCTGCAATGTTTTGATAATTGGGGAGACCTGGAAGGGCCTAGAAGGACAACAAATTCCTAGCCAAAAGCCAATTAGTACAGCTCCACTTAATCCAGCACACACTCAATGGTGACTTGTGATAGGGATTCCATTGATAAAGATGGGTAAGAAACATTCTTGCCCTCAAAAACAGTATAATTAACCTAGAATATATCACTGCTGTATTGTCTTTTCTTTTTCGTATTGGAACTCAAAGATCCGTAATGGGGTAGGCAGAAGAAAGCACTAGACTAAATTCTACCATTGAACCACAACTCCAGCTGTAGCCCAACTTCCTCCTTTTATTTAAGATTTTACATAGTGTATCTTATTCTGTACTCCTGGATATACGGTATTTATGGCACTTTCTTTCTTCCCTCAGGATATTTTCAAGGAGTATATATACATAAGTTCTTTCTTTTTTTCCATACAATTCCTATTCTTCTTAATCTATGTTGTGAGCAATCACAGGCAATGAGGCCTGGTAACAGATTTTGAAATATCCCCTGTCCGCTGAATGAAGAGCCATATACACACAGAGTAACAAGAATACCGGTAAGAGTATCTCTCCCACTGTATTTTTATTAGCTCTAGTCTAGAACCTAGCTTTTTTCATTGTTATTTTCAAGTCACCTGGAAGAATTTTGGGTGTTAATGTACCACATAGATATAATTTTATTATTAGGATTATTATAAAGTTTTATTTATTATGTACCATAACAAGGTTGAATGTCGTAAGAAACATTTATAAAACAACACAAAATGTTTTTCATTTTCTTCTTACTGTCTTCTCAGAGGACTAAATTTCTTCAAAACCTTGAAATCTATGTAACTTGTAACAAAATTGAATTTCTTACTCAAAACCCACAAAATACACACATAACACTCACCAACTTTTATAGATAAATTGGACAGTTACTCCAGAGTTTCACATGACATGAATATCTTTCATTCGTAAGCAAAGTGCCTTCCAAACCATGAATAAATAACTCATTAATTCAAGAAAAGATTAGAAATTAAATGCATAGATTCTGCGGACAGACTGTGGGTCAATCCTTAGCCTTAGCAGGCCCTAACTAGGTGGCTTTAAATAACCATTTAAAACCATTTATATTTAATCATTTAATTTAACCTTCCGTGCCTCATTTTCCCATTTGTAAAATGAGGTATATAAGAATAGTACTTACCTCATAGTGCTAGGAGATTTATTATTTTTTATTTATTTATTTATTTGTCAGAGAGAGTGAGCACAGGCAGACAGAGCGGCAGGGCAGAGGCAGAGGGAGAAGCAGACTCCCCGCCGAGCAAGGAGCCCGATGTGGGACTCGATCCCAGGACGCTGGGATCATGACCTGAGCCGAAGGCAGCCGCTTAACCAACTGAGCCACCCAGGCGTCCCATGCTAGGAGATTAAAAAAAAAAAAAACAACAACAAGAAAAAAAACTGTGTGCATGTGGGGGGGCATTTATGTATACATGAATGTGTACATAAATTAGTGCTAAGAACAGTACCTGTCACATATTGAATTATTATATAAAGCTTGAAAATTATTATGATGAGTATCACTATTATCCTCTAAAATGATAATGTGATTGACAGGTTCAAAGCTATATTTATTAGGTAAGTTCTCCTTACAGAGCCATCATGTGAGAAGAAAATTGTCCCAGTGTTTCTTATTTTCCCCACAATCTATTGTTTTGAACTCTGGATAAAACTGAAGAGGAGATATAAAATGTATAAATGTAATATTACAGCTCTCCAGTAAAACTCTAGCTTTAAAAGGCTTCATTCAGTTCAGATATTTTTTTGGGCCACATACAGCCTTGTGAATCTAATGAAAGCTAAAAGTGTGTTTGTGTGTGTGTATATTATATTAAATATAAATTCATATATATATTTACACACACACACAGGGGCTTGTATTCAATAACTCATGGATCCCAGCAATAATTCAATGATTCTTAGAGATTATGAATCCAAGCAGAGAACTCCCACTCTACTGAAAGAGAAGTAGGATTTTGAGGTAGAAGTAAAAGGCATCAAACTTACAATAATGATACGCACCAATCAGAAATTAAGCACCTAGAAACTATTCAGAACACGTTACCTGTAAGAGTGATGAGTAGTATACAAAAGATTTAGCCACAACCATGAACATGCAAATCCTCACCTTCTACCTAACATGGTGGAGGACATCATTTATGATCTGTAAAGTGGGACAAAGCTACACAAATTTACTGTGTTTATTATTTGAAGGTTCTAGTCTCCCAAATACCTATGTAGAACCCTTATTTGAGGTAAGGTGATCTTTTGTGGCTCATTCGCCCAGAACTTTCCCCTAATGCCTAGGAATAGATGGAATCACCATATGTCCTGGTCTACCCACAAGTCACTGCTCAGTTATTAATAGCATTCCAATTCATTCTCAGAAATGTCTGGTTTGGACAATACATTATATGGCCAATTCAAATCTAGAGACAAGGAAAGGAACATGGAAAAGAAGGTGTAGGAAAATTAATTATTCTTTCCCGGTGCTAGAATAGAGTTGGCTTAACATAACACCTCTGGGCCTTCCTTTCCCTGGGCTTCACCAAGTTCCCTTTGACTTTTTAGGAGCAAATATCTCTGACTAGTGGGAAGATCACACAGGCAGGTATGGGTGAAACAAGCCCTCAGTGCAAGTGGCTTCTGAAAGAGAAGATATTTGGGAATCAGCAACTTTCAACACTTATCAAAACTGCATAAATACCTCTACCCTCCAACAGAATGTTCTTAATTTCCTCCTCCTAAGGGCCTAGTGGAGGGAGGATAAGCCAGTACAGTAAGCCTAACTTCATAAATATTTGTCTAACCCTGGTTAACTTCTTGAGCCTAAACTCCTATGAATCCGACAGTACCTCTGGTTCATTAATGTCCTTGTGGACAAAGGCTGCCCACCCTGCCTGCCCTCGCTGAAAGAATAAATGATTTTAGAAACATGCACATAGAAACCCATTCCTTTTAAATCCCCCTAGAAAAAAGGATTCAAAGAGAATATAAATCATGCTCTTCAGTGAACTCTTGCCAGGGAGTATTCCCAAAAGGCAAAGAGCTCTGTTTGAAAGAACAATGTGCCATGTAATAAATAAATAATATATATTAATTTATATAATAAAATAAGGTCTGAGAGGTCCAGCAGAACTAGCACAACATTATTCACACAATTAATTGCCATACATGCATCGGAGGAGGCCTTTCCCCATCCCTTTTTCAGAATCAGGACATTTTGATTCCTCTCTCATGTAAATAAAAAAGTAAAATACAGACACTATGCACCTAACACCCCAAGCTAGAGCCAGTGGGTGTTGACTCTGGTGAGATTGAGAGGCCAAGGTGCCAAATCTCATTTACAATGCGTTCCCTCCACAAGCCTATCAAAGGAGTAGGGTTAGTCTCTCAGCTGAGGCTCTGTGACATTCATAATTGCTTTTCCCTCCAATATCCCTTTTATCAGTAAGTGAGAATGGCAGTATATATATCCTCCTGATGAGTTTCTCAAATGAAAATAAATGTCCAGTTACATTCGTGTCTGAAAAGAGGAAACAGTTTTGGCTTCTCCCCCCCCCCCCAAATGTCTTCTGAATTGAAATATCTTTAATACAGCACGCAAATAGCAACCTCCTAGAAAGGTGTATTAAAAATTAAAAAGAAAAAAAAATCCCCTCAGGAGGAGGCTTGTCTTGCAATTCCAGAGTAAACCTTTATTGTTAAAATCAATTGAATTTTTGAGACTTAACAACGTTATAAAAATTGTTGCCCTTTCAAGGAATATTCTTTTGATCTGCTAAGCAGTTTTCATTATACTTTCATCAAATTACTTTGTAGATAGGAAAATCTGGGCTCTTCAAAAGTGATGTGTCTTTATAAAAACAAAAACAAAAACAAAAACAAAGATTCTTCCAACAGCTAAATGGAGGGTTTCTTCCTAATATAGCTATTAGGTATTTGCAAAAGTATAATTTTTTTTCCTGCTAATCCTTGAATATGCCTATATGGTGCTTACATTGCTATATTCACTTATTTAGTGAGTCTTCACTGAGACAACCTTATGATGTAAGTGACTTTATTAATCCCATCTAGTAGTTAAGAAAAAAAAAAAAAAGGACAAATTATCTGGCAAGGCCATACAGCTATTAATGATGTACCTCTTAATTGCCATGCTTTTTTGACCGATTGGAAAGGAAAATTAGCAAATTTTAAAGATACATTTGACCACTGAAAAGAAACATCTGAGTTGAATGTATATGAAATTTTTTTAGGGTTTCATGCAATAGATTTACTTATAAATAATTTAAAAAATCTAAGACACAGGTAACAAGTATGAAAATTAGGTTAAGGTAAGGGATGGGTAATTATGGAACAAGACAACCAGGTCCTAAATAATGGCTGCAATATTTGGAGCAAAAAAGATAAACTTTCCATGTTGCCAATGTCATATCAAATACACCCAGAGCACTGCATGTAGTGTGGTTTCCACTTTTTAAAGGGATCCAAGGGAAGCATACCAAACAGCAGCCAGCCTAAGTTAGTGGTGAGGAGTGTGGGCCCAGGAATCTGATCCCTGGGTTCAAACCCAAACTCTTTTACTAACTACCCATGACTTTTAACAAGTTACTTCACCTGCCACTACCCCTGCTCTTTCACCTGGACAATGAGAATAATGATCACCGTCATCATCATCACAACAACCACAACAGCAACAGCAGCAGATTTTATCAGGGTTGGGAGGATAAAAAGGATGAGATCAAACATTAGTAAGGTACAAGGTAAGCACTCAATGAATATTAACTGTTAACATATATATTTTTTTAAAGTTTGGAATAATGAGGAGATTTGAGATTATCATCAAGCAAGGAACAGATGAGCAGAATTTGAAGGAGATTTAGTACAGCCACTGAAGTCCCTGATATAAGTTAAAGTAAAATAAATTCTGTCTCTAAAGGGAAAGACCTTTGTGAAAATTAGAGTTTCCTAAAGACAGAATTGTCTTTTCAGAATTAGATATTTACTTAGTTTGTATGGGAGACTCAAGGCATCTTACTCAAGATATCCTTTAAGCTTTCTTCAAAATTTGAGATTCTATGAAAACAAAACTGACCTTCAAAAATCACTACTCCTCCTATTGCAAAAGTCTGCTTAGGCAGAGAAGCTAGCCAACAATTTCTAATCATTTCATCCTTGAAACCTAAAATTTTCTTAAATTCCCAGTCTACATTGCCTCTTTAATTCTGAACTACCAGAATTCTTGAAAAGAAATGTTTATACGTGGAAAATATGCAGTCTAAAATTCTCTGTAACTCTTTCAACTGATGTTTTAATTCTAAACTAATTACCAATGCTAGGAGAC
>PISX010023332.1:0-29940 GCA_004024625.1 Mellivora capensis
TTGAGTTTGAGAAGTTCTTTATAGATCCTGGATATCAACCTTTTGTCTGTACTGTCATTTGCAAATATCTTCTCCCATTCCGTGGGTTGCCTCTTTGTTTTGTTGACTGTCTCCTTTGCTGTGCAGAAGCTTTTGATCTTGATGAAGTCCCAAAAGTTCATTTTTGCTTTTGTTTCCTTTGCCTCTGGTGACATATCTCAAAAGAAGTTGCTGTGGCTGATATCAAAGAGATTACTGCCTATGTTCTCCTCTAGGATTCTGATGGATTCCTGTCTCACATTGAGGTCCTTTATCCATTTCGAGTTTACCTTTGTGTACGGTGTAAGAGAATAGTCGAGTTTCATTCTTCTACATATAGCTGTCCAATTTTCCCAGCACCATTTATTGAAGAGACTGTCTTTTTTCCACTGTATATTTTTTCCTGCTTTGTCAAAAATTCTTTGACCATAGAGTTGAGGGTCCATATCTGGGCTCTCTACTCTGTTCCATTGGTCTATGTGTCTGTTTTGATGCCAGTACCATGCTGTCTTGGTGATCACAGCTTTCTTTATATTTTTTCTGCTTGATGTTTATTGGATTTTTAATCATCAGGTTTACTGTTTTCAAGACATCTGGAAATTTCTCAATACTATTGATTCAAACATGTTTTCTACTCCCATAACGCCCCTCTCCCCTTTACTGTGACTTCTATTACATGTATATTTACTACTTGATGAAGTCTTATAGGTCATTTTTTTATTAGTTTTTTTCTCTGCGTGTTTTATTTTTTATACTTTCTATTATGTTTCTAGATTCATTGATACTATCTTGGGCAGTGTGTAATCTACAGTGTTTATCTTATCAAGTGTATTTTAAAAATTTCAGATGCCATATTTTTCATTTCTACACATTTGTGTAGGATTTTTTAAAAAAGATTTTATTTATTTATTTGACAGAGAGAGATCACAAGTAGGCAGAGAGGCAGCCAGAGAGAGACAGAGAGGAGGAAGCTGAGCAGAGAGCCTGATGCGGGACTTGATCCCAGGACCCTGAAATCATGACCTGAGCTGAAGGCAGAGGCTTAACCCCACTGAGCCACCCAGGCACCCTAGGATTTTTTTTGATCTTTCTTTTCTCTCTCATGAAGTCCATTCTTTGCTGAAAGCCTACAGAATGCTTTAAGTCATGAGAGTTAATAAAACCTGTGGAATCTCTAAATAAATAAATATATTTGTTCATCAAATAGGTCTAAATATTAGAAAGTTCCTCCTATTATAAGTCAGACTCACATGAAAGCCCTTTACAGGTTTGAAGACAATTATAATAGCTAATCAAAAGTTTTCTTTCCTCTTCCCCTTATGTGTCCCTTTCCCCAGACTCCCTGTCTTCTTTTTCTACACACTCCTTTAGGTATTTCTCTAGATTATTGGCAATCAACTTAAAGTAAAGGCTCAACATAGAACACAATGCTACAGGTCTCTTTCAATTATATCCAAGCAGAAGAGGATTGTCTTCTTCCATATTCCAGACTAGTCACATGTAAATATAATTTACGATCATTACTTCCCCGCACCCCAGACTTGTTATATTGTGAATAACATTGCACTTGAAATAAACTTAAATTCTTTACCCTTTTTCACACATGTAGGTGTTTAGTGATTTCTCTTGTACACTGTTCTTGTGGTTTTGAAATTCGTTCATTCTGATTAATTTTCATCTCCAAATAGGCTCCATCAATTCTGTTTCTGTTGAGACCAATTTTATCTCCAAACACTCCAGCTAAGGTTGCTTCCTGTTATTTATGATCTTCAGATATAAAATACCATTGACAACACAGCCAGTTGCCATGTTATCTCAAAATCTGTTAATCCGTAAGATCCCTAAAATCAGGAACTGCTCTCTCTCTCTCTCTCTCTCTTAATAACCCCCCAGTGCCTATGAATCTGCCAAACATATACTATGTGTTCAATAAATGTTCTTTGTTTACAAATCCTGAAAGTTGAGTCATTCGAGGCAGGGGAAAAATATCATTCAGAGCAGCTGAATTTTTCTCTTTGTGTCTGTTTGCTTATGTTTGCCTGCAATTCCCTCATATCAATGTTAATTTTGTCCTTTCTCATATAATTGACATTTCTTCTTGACAGAGAAGACAAGCAAAATAGAAATTGAGACATTTTACTTTCATTCTGTCATTCATGCTATTTCATGTCATTCATCCAGATCAGTGATACAGTGTTTTACTTTGTCTTCTTGCTCCAAGTAAAACTTCAAACAGTCTTTTTGGTTGTTATGAACAATATCTACAAGACTCAACTCATTCCAGTATTTTGCCTTCTCTACATTTGTGGTAGATTAAAGATAAGTAATTTCTTTGTGAATCCTACAAAGATGAGGAATTTATTTCTCATAGTGCCAGAAACTGAGCTAGACTGTGTGTGCTTGAATCATAGAGTCCCCATGGCAATGATAAAGCTTGGATCCCTGAAAATCTTATGGAGCAGATTCAGGTGCCCTCAAACCTCTGGACTTTTAGTTTAGAGTGAAACAAACTTCTGTCTGGTTAAAATCACTGTTATTTTGAGTCTCTGTCTCATGCTGCTGAACCTAACCCAAGGGATAGAACTAAAAGAAAGAACAAAAAAAACCTTCTTTATTCATCAATATTAGATCCGGAGTAGCAATTTTTAAGTAAATTTCTTAATTTTGAATGCTATCATTGTTCTTTCATTTATGTTTGTCATTGAAACTTTGAAAAAGGGATGAAGGTGGGCTACACAATTAACCAAGCCATGGGAAAGGCATGCCTCAGAAACACAGGAATTAAAGTCTATTGTAAGAGTTCTGAGGATATACTGAATTTCTTATTCTCATAATTATGATTTCTATGTCTTATTTTCTTCTAATATTTCTCTGGAAATCATTAAATCTTGTGTAGAGCACTAGACCCAATAGCACAAGAATTCAGTGTTATGTTTTCCTTTATTTCTTATGTATTAGCCTTGTTTCTTTAATATAGAAAATACTATGAGGAAGGAGAATATATCATATACTTCCTATAGTACTCATAGTATTGAGAGCCCTGTAAGGCATGAAATAAAATTGAATTATGTTCAAATATCTGATAATGAGCCACTGGAAATATTGTCATTAGGTTGATTTATGTGTTTCCTTTATATGTATCCTTATAATGCTCAATGATTTTTGTTTATGACCTATTCATCATTTATAGTAATCTTTTTCAAAGTGTATCATACTTTTATTATTCATTTGAATAGTTTTTTGGTGATACTCATTATTATTTTCCCTCTAGAATTGTGAACATTATAAATGGCTACATATAAGGAAGTCATTATAATATGTTGATTAAAAATTATATTTCCTTGAGGGAGGAATTACACATATCTAAGAATTTTTAAAAATATCACATAAAGTCATATATTTTTAAAGGACTAGGCAACATTAGTAATCATCTAGACTAACCTCTGTATAATACAGAGAAGTAAATGGAAATTCTATTTTCCTCCAGCAAAATAAAATATAGGATTAAGAATATGTGGCAATCATGTCCTAATAAAAATTATACATTATTTAAAAAACATTTATATATATAATTCTGAGTTCATTCAAAATATTTTTTTAAAAACCTCAACAGAATTAAAAGAGTTTTGAAAAATAGAATCATAAATGTTTTGCTTTGCTTCTGGAAAATACTAAATAATCAGATACTGCCTCATGATTAATATGTTAAAATGTACTGCAGTAATGTTAATATTATGGCAAAAAAACAAGCTTAGCTCATATTCCTGGTTATTATTTATGATTTTTAAAAAATCATCTTCACATCAATAATTGGTAATGTGCTAGAAGGTGCTGTGGGAAGAGCCAGTCACTGTATTTGAAGTCAGATAAAATAAAATCTGGTTTACAGATTTAAGCCTACTAGATATGAATGGTAACAGTCAAGTTCATAGAAATACAAAGATTTTTAAAAGTTTAAGCTCTTTTCCTTTTTACATGAAATTATTCTTTTTATGAGCACTATCTTGAGAATTACCAGATTGTAGTTTGGGAACTAATCCAAACAAGAGATTGCACCTGAGAGCTATAAGGTTAAAAAATTAGGTTACTCTATGAGAGACTGTGGACTCTGAGAAACAAACTGAGGGTTTTGGAGGGGAGGGGGGTGGGGGGATGGGTGAGTCTGTTGGTGAGTATTATGGAGGGAATGTATTGCATAGAGCACTGGGTGAGGTGTATAAACAATGAATTTTGGAACACTGAAAAGAAATAAAATTTTAAAAATTAGGTTACTCTTTTCTCTTTGCATTTTTCGAAACCACAAGGAATTTTGACTCAATTTCCCTCTGTGCCTTTACTTTATTTCTACCATCCTATATCTTCTGCTTCCTGATTACCATCTCCTGGGGCTTTCTCTGCTCCAATGACATAAATCCTGCCATGGCTGCTCTAAGCCAGTGTTATTCCGACCCTTGTGTTTTCGTGATCTGCCAGGGATATTGCTTATAGCAAACTTAAGAATCTATGTTGTGACTTCAGGCACAGTTCAATTCATTAAATAAAGTTTAACATTCAGTTTCTGCCTCTTTTATTCCCTTTCCTTTCTCACGACATCTCTCCTAATCATATTGCCTCTTCTAACTAAGAACTTAGGTCTTCAGGGTCTTCCTATTGTAGAGACTCTTTTTCTAGTTAAACAGAGGCAGATATCCAGTTACTTACATCTTGACCATCTCATTCATACCAAGGGTCACATAATTCTGCAGATTAACTCTTTTACCTATGGCAAAAAAAAAATGTTGGGCCTTGGTTAAAGAATTCTACCTCCTTGGAAAAGTGCTCAGGTGTCTTTTCAAGACAGTCAATTCTCCAATGGGTTTTCAAAGTTGAAGCATTTAAATAGATGGAGGAAGCCAAGTAGACTCTTGGTTGCCTTCTTTCCTTGATTCATTCTTCCTATTGTTTTTGCCCTAAGCTCAGTTCTGACTTCCAGGTAGCCATAATTCCAAGCTCAGACTCACTGGGCTTCCTGGCTTTCCTTGTGCGACTTCTGGTCAGCTTCTTAATATAAGTTACCCATCTTGCATTTGAGATCACCTTCCATCTACTGCACTGTCCTGCCCAGAACACCTAACTTCCTGTCCTCAAGCCCCAAATTTCCAGGTAGGACTTAAGCAGAGAAGGCTACAGAATCTGTTAGGTTGGGGAGAAGAGAAGGAATGGTCCTAGAGAGAGGGAGGTCCAGGGTCCTGCATGTAATGCTGTGGTAATGGTGGTGACAGCAGTGGGATGATAATTATGGTTATGATCATGATACTGGAAAACCAGAATAAGTAAATTGTGGGAATATTTTAATAATAAGGCAGGAGAACTGACAACATAAGATGAGAAAAAGAAAACTAAAAACCACTCTGGTGGTGCAAGAATACAACAAAAACTCACTTATCTGGAGCTCTTAAGGATTAATAGTAATAACTACTGAGTGAGCAATTGACAATGTGGTAGACAATTTGCTACCTTCAGGATAGAGCAGTGAAGGTTAACTATGTCTGCCTCTAGTAGCTTCTCACCTGCTAATGTGCTAGTAATGTTGATAATAAAAATAACATCTGTTGATGTTTACTGAACTTATATTATGGTATTGAGGTATGTACTGTGCCTTATCTTATTTAATCATAGCATCACAACCTCATCTGCCAGTAGTGGATGCCATGGTTATCCCCACTTTGTAAATGAGGAAGTCCAGGCTAGAGTTGTTTAATAAATTATATAATATATACAGGTAATAAATAGTAGGCCAGAACCTGAACCCAAGTTCTGTTTGATTGCATAGCTCGTTATACACTGGGCTTTGAATGCCACAGGGTAATACATAAAACATCAAGTTCTGGGTGAGTTATATGGGGGGGTCAAAGAACAGAGGCTACATGATCAGAATAATGGGAATTGGGAATGGGATGTATGGTTAGAAAACTTGATCTAAGACTAAGTATTACAGTGGAGATAAACCTGAATTCTAAACTTTCTGGCAATGGAGTATAAAAGGGATCATAATATTTTTTTGAGGGGGAGTCTTCTTTAATTGACAAAATCCCAACAAGCACATTAAATATTTCACTCATTCAAACATGTTTTTGGTGGGTCTGCATTATGCCTATTATTTTGTGGGGCAGTGGGAATAAATATAGTAAAACAAAGTCTCCTGTTTTGAAGGAATTTATAGATTAAGGAAAAGATAGCTATGTAAACAAATAGTATCAATATAATGTAATAAGGCAAGCAGTGGTGTTTGGGGAATCTGGAATAGGAGGTTATAGGCCATCTTGGAGAAGTCAGGAATGTTTTCAGAAGAGGTTATTTCTGAGTCGAATTATGAACAACCAATTGGATTTTCCAGACAAAGAATGGAGGGAACATTCTGAGAAGAAAAGCCCAAATGAGAAGGCCTGGATATGAGACTCTGTGTTATTTTAGAACATGACAGAAGCAAGGTGTGAGATGCAGATAAGGAGGAAGGTGAGAAGCAGATTACAGAGAGCTTTTTATGTAATCCAAAAGTTTAGATATTACTCTAAAGACACTGGAGGAGGCATTAGCAATTTACAAGGAAGTGAATAATCAAGTTTTTGCTTTAGAAAGCTAATCTTAAAAATTGTGGAAATGAGAGTGCCCAGGTGGCTCAGTTGGTTAAGAATCCAGTTCTTGGTTTTGGCTCAGGTCATGATCTCAGGGTCGTGAGACTGAGCCCCATGTTGGGCTCCGTGCTCAGAGGGAAATCTGCTTAAGATTCTCTCTCTTCCTCTCCCTTTACCCCTTCCCCCATCATGCATGTGCATTTGCGCTCTCCCTCTCTCTCAAATAAGTAAATAAATCTTTTTTTAAAAAAATGGTGTAAATGGATTAAAGATAATAGAGCCGTAAATAATCAGCTAAAATTCCTTTGCAGGTATCTAGGTCAGAAATTTGAGCCTGAATCTAGGAGATAGACATGGGAGAAGAAAGAAGTAGATTTGAGAGGTAGCAGAGGATGATTTCCCAGGGTCCCATCTTGGGTAACTGGAGATGCCATTCGCTGAATCAAAAGGAGTCTCGGATCTACGACAGTGTGAGTTTTAACAATGAGTTTCATTTGTGCATGTTGGGCTTGAGGTGCTAGGAACACAACCAGGTAAAGTTGTGCCATAGGCTCAGGAGATAGACCTGGGCCCAAGATGTATGTTTGGGAGTCATTGACGTGCAGGTGGTAGTGGAAGCCACGTGAGTGAACCCTGGGGAATTCACTGTCCTTAGTATAAGCAATATTGAACCATGCAATGGACAACACTGCCCCAAATAGTTTCACAGATGATGTCAAAATGTTGGGTACACCTACATTCACCCTCAAGAATAGGTGGCAACAGAACATTAAATCATGGTTACGTAAAGATGTTTCTCCTAGAAGCTAAAATAATACAATTTAGATATGTAGTTTTCTGGTTATCTAATAGTATTCAAAAATACCTGATGGCCCGTTAGAATCACAGCAAGTGTTTGTGAAGAGTATTAAGATGTTTTAATTCAGCTAGTCTGGGGAAGCCCCCCCCCCAAATACACACACACACACACACACACACACACACACATATACATATAATGAAATTCTACCATGCAGCTAGAAATAAATGATTGTCATGACGTCCCTAGACAATTCTGAATATCTGTTGTCTCTGCCAGGTTTTGGACAAGAGCTTTAAAGCAAACAATTCAAGACTAGGTGAGTCATATACTTTAGATTCCAAGCATCTTGTTAGCCAAGATGATATTTTTGCATAAAAATTTAATTTCTGCCACGAATTCGTCCTTAGCCAGATGGAAAATATCCCTCTTCTACATGGAAATTCTGGCGAGCAGACAGACAGACCAAGACATTTTTAAGAAACAGCTTCAGACTACTCAAATGCTTACATGGCAGAATTGATGTTTCAGAGCTGTGCCACCTAAGGCAAAGGAGGGAAGACCTTGACAGGAATACTTAATTTTTTTTTAAGATTTTTTATTTATTCATTTGAGAGCAAGCGAGCATGAGGGGGGACTGGGGGAAGATGGCAGAGGGAGAGGGAGAAGCAGACTCCCCACTGAGCAGAGATCCTGATTAGGGACTCAATCCCAGGACCCTGAGATCATGACCTGAGCTGAAGGCAGACGCTTAACTGACTGAGTCACCCAGGAATCCCAGCAGGAATACTTTAAAGGCAAATTATCATATATAGTATTCATAGATTACCTGTAAAATGAATTAAACTCATCAAATATTTAAACACTTGAATTATTCTTATTTTATTTTATTTTTTTAAGATTTTTTAAAAAATTTATTTATTTGACAGAGATCACAAGTATGCAGAGAGGCAGGCAGAGAGAGAGAGAGAGAGAGGAGGAAGCAGGCTCCCAGCTGAACAGAGAGCCCGACATGAGGCTCGATCCCAGGACCCTGGGATCATGACCTGAGCCGAAGGCAGAGGCTTTAACCCACTGAGCCACCCAGGCGCCCAAATTATTCTTATTTTAATCATTGATGATTCAGAAGACACATTAGGATTGGAATGTCACAGTTTAGTATTATGAACATCAGCTATTATATTGAAACTGCGAGACATGCTGGTTAAAAATACCTCATAGCAAAGTTTATTGTATAAATACAATTGAAAAATTTGCTTCTGGCCATAAGGAACTAGTTTGCAGGAGCTCAATTTTTCTACCAAGAACAAGTAGAAAAGCTAGATAACAAAACAAAAACCAAATACCCCCCCAAATCCAAAAACCAAACCGAAACAGAAAAAATTTTTAAAAAGCCAACTACTTGAAAGGCACCAAAAAGGCAGCCAGAACTTAGAGTTCAAAATCATGGAGAAAAGGGAAATGCAAGGTGAATTCAACATTTTACATTGTTTTCAAGAATTTGCTGATTCATAAGTGACACTGGGGGAGAGAATGAATAGATAAATAGGAAGTAGCTGCTAAAGGACAGAGAATGTAAGTAGAGCTTTCAGCAGATTCACGAGGCTAAGAAGATTAAAAACTGAAGTTCAAGGCTAGCTAGTCAAGCCCTGGAAAACACCCAGGCTTTCAATGGACTCTGAAGGAGTGTGACCTAGGAATATGGCCAAACTGGAAATAGACCAGGCCTAATGTAAAACCTGGTTTCAATTAGTTCTGTCCCTGGTTGGATTAAGGTGATTGTCTCCTATTCTAACTGCCACCAGAAGTTAACAAACCAACCAACCACACAAAAAAACTTCCCCAGATGTAGATAACATCACCTAGGTTTGCAGTGTCAATATAAAGTAAATACAAAGAAAACTACATTTAAACACATCACAGTAAGATTGCTGAAAACCAAAGACAAAGATCATATCAAAAACAGCTAGACAAAAAACAGAAAGACACATTGCCTTGAAGAGTGCAATGTATAAGACTTGGTATTGACTTTTCAATAGGAAAGATAAAATCCAGGAAACAATGAAAAGATGTAAGTAATGTACTGAAAGAAAAAAAAATGCCAACCAGAATTACTTAAACTATCTGAGAGTGCAATGGCAGAAAGTGGGATCTTTTTAATAAATGGTGCTCGGCCAAATGGAAGCCTATACCAAAAGAAGTAAATTTTGATCTCTTCCTCATATCATATATAAAAATCACTCCCAGGTGGATGATACAGCTAAATGTGAAAGGGAAATGTTTTCACGACCTTTGAGTAGACAACTATTTCTTAAACAGGGTACAAAATGTGCCAACTATAAAGGAAACAATTGAATCATTACACTCAATTAAAATTAAGAACTTCTGTTCATTAAAGGCCACCATGAAGAGAGGGAAAGGATAAGTCACAAGTAGGTGAGGATATTTGCAATATCCTCATTGCAAATATCTAGGAAAAAACTCATGCAGAAAATACAAAGAATTCTTTCAAATAAACAAGAACAACCCAATAGAAAAATGAGCAAATAAATTACTTGTCACATCATAATAGTAGATATCCAATGGTCAGTACTCATATGAAAAGGTCCTCTACTTCATTAGTCATCACCAGGGAAATAAAAAATAAAGTTTCAATAATATATCAATAACTACTCCCTAGAATATGTAAAATGAAAAAAAAAAGGAGAGGGGCAATACTAATTGTTGACAAAAATATGAAGCAATGGAACACCACCCAACTTGTGGGGGGTGTAAACTATTTGTAGTATACTGTAGGGTAGTGTAGCAATTTTGAAAACACTGTTGGTGCCTTGCCTGTATCTTTCAGCATTTACCACTGGCATGTACACCAACCTGACAGTTTCTAACAGCAAACACCCATAATTTTTACCTGGGGAGTTCCCTTGGGTGCCAGAAGTTGCGGGTTGACACGAGAGACTTCCTGCTGAAGGAGCTGGGGAGTTAAGATCCTCTGGGAGATGGCCTTAATAAATGACTTTTGGAATTAATAGGGAAATACCCCAGTCTCTCAATCCTCAGCTGAAATAACTCAGGGTCATACTACATTACCTCCCAGAGTTTCATATTAGGACTGAGGCTCAGCTGTCTGCAGCAGGAATCTGCTTCATAATTCTAGAGTTACTTCAAACCTACTTCTGCCAGAAGTCCAAGGATCTTCACTGATCCTGGACCAGTTTCTGATATGCCTTGTTGGCTTAATACTCCTGTACCATATAGTATTAATCTAGACCCCACATCTATATATGGCACAGGTCTGGGGTTTTAATTTCTCATGGACAGCTTGCCCCTCTCTCCCACTAAAGCACTGGACAAATAAGCAGGCTGCTTTTTGATTCAATCTAGTGAACATAGTTTTTTAGATCCCACCCTATGAACAAGGCAGATCTTCCAGCTAAGGGTTCAATACAAGGAATTCACTTCTAGCCTCACACAGGCCCAAGTTCATGTCTTTTGTCCTAGCCTCTAGACTTTAGAGCCCATATCTGATTTGAAACTCATTTGGGCAATAGTTCACTCCTGAGAACACTTGATTTTGATTTGTCTCTTCATTTTTGCTACATGGAGTTTTTCCTTTCTTTTTTGAGCTCAGCTCTGACCACAGATACTGCTGGCCGCATCTTCTCAGCACTAACTCTACATGGGCAAAGCTATTACCTTTTACCCTGACTTCTGTCTGCCTGAGAGCTTTATATTGGATGTGAGCACACACTCAACTTTCAGATGAGGCAAACAAAAATGCCAGGACATTAATGCTCCCCAGTGTACCTCTTAACCAATGACAGATGGGGATTTGGTAGATAAATACCCTAGTCTCCTCACCCCTCAGTTGGGACAACTCAGACTTGTTCTATTATGCTGTAGGTGCTTACAGTGGTGACTTTTTCCAATAATACACTCATTAAGGACTTTATTTCATCTCTTATGTCTTCATTTCTTGACTACCAGTGCTTCCTGGGATTACTGCATAAATAAACCATGCACTCATGACTTTGTTTCAGGGACTTCTTTTGGGGCATAGACATCATCAACTAGAGCTAACCATGTGTATGAACTGTGACCCAGCAATTCCCCTCCTGAGTACATGTACAATGGAAATGCATACAAAATATGCTAAATAATATGTACAAAAATCTGTAGACACACATTCATAACGTTCTAAGCTGAAAATAACCCATATGTCCATCAACCATGAGATGGATAAATAGATGGTACTATATTCACAAAATGGAATATTACACATCAAAGTGAATGAATGAACTGTCACTAAACATAACAACGTGGATGAATCTTGCAAACATAATGTTGAGCTTAAGAAGCCAGACATAAAAACATATGGCCTGTTTAATTCATTGGATTCCTACATCATATTATTAGTGCTATATTGTTATTGGAGCAATAACATGCAACTCAGAGTAAAAACTAGTAAATGAAAAATGAACTATCTTATACTGTAATTTGAAAAAATAAGGAAAAGACAATTTGGATTTTCTTCTCCTTAAACATGATCTAAATTGTTAGGTGATCATGTATATGATGATATTTATTATTTTACAGTATGAAGCTTAAAAATCCATAATATTCCCTTATTCATTGATGTGCTTTATAATGTTAATAACCTAGTGGACGCTTCTCTCTGCATCTGATTAATTATACACACACAGTGATATCCATAGTATACATGTGACTCTCATTTTAATTGATGCAATTAAAAATAATATGGCACAGATTTTTTAATTTTATCAAGCAGAAATTAATAAATGGATGGTTCACATTTTAAGTCATCAACATATCAAAAAGCAACCAGGAAATTGCAGGTAACTTTTGGTTGAGATAATTGGTTTGCTGCTCCAAATTGAACCCTTTGGGGTCAACAATTTCTTCAGTAACCCTATTAGCATATTTTAATACCTGTTGAATCCAGAGACTCACTAATATGCTTAGTAAATGGAATTGCTATTTACAGTTATTAGCATATCCAATCTCCATCCTAGCTACAAGCCTCTGAAAGTATTATTAAAATCCCATTGCAGTAACAGAATCACTGTGAGTGTTTAAGATCATTCTACCATAGAGCAAACGGGAAAATATAATCTTTCCTTTTGGAGGGAATTTTTTCTTCTAGCCGTGGGCTCCTCATGTGGGCTTCTTGAGATACAGAAATGTGGGCTCTGAAATCATGTTGCGTGGCTTTGAATTCTGGCTCCATTACTTAACAGGAGGGGAGCCTTGGGCTAGTTATTAACCTTTGGGCCTCACTCGTCTGTAAACTCAGAATAAGAACCATATAAGTTATCATAGGGTTTAAACAAATGCAATGCTCTTTGAACTGTACCTGGCATAAAATTAGGTACTTGGATTTATTTAACAAATATTTATCCAGCACTTACTAGCAGGGAATATCTAGGCACTTAGAGATGTCAGTAAATAAAACAAATACTCCTGCCCTCAAGGAGTTTGCTTATACTTCATCCAAAGAGACAAACAATAAACATAGCAAGTAAGTCATGTATATAGTATGTTGGAAGATGATGAGAACTATGGGAAAAGGCACATGCAGGGTAGGATCAGTGAGATCAGCATCCCAGAGGGAGAGATTACAGTAAATAAAGTGGTCAGGGTGGTTCTCACTGAGAAATCTGAACAAAGGCTTGAAGGAGGCAAGGGGGTTTTGCTAGTGGATATCTGGGAAAAGAGAGTTTCAGGAACAGGAAACAGCTGTGTCAAATAGGCTTGGTGTATTCAAAGAACAACAAGGGGATCAGTGTGGTTGGACAGATTGTGTAAGGGGTTCTAGTAGCATGAGTAAGGGGATGGATCTTCTAGGTCATTTCAGCCCACTATAATGACTTTGGCTTTACTCTGGGTTAAATTATTGTTGTCATTACCTATCATTACTCTTTCTGAGGTAGGACAGCTTTGCTGTAGATGTTTAAGGTATTTCTGTCCCAGATCCATGCTACCCATGTGACAATTAGTAAAAGATGTGAGATTAGCCATGGCTCCCTTTAAGATTCCAGGACTTGCCAAGATTGACAAGGATAAAAGTCATCAGTTGTTTGGCCAGTCAAGGTAGTATTAGATCCAGCCTATGTGAATGTGTGTCTCAGGGCAGGATCAGCACTGTCACTTAGGAGTGAGGCAATGGTGGTGGATATTGGATGAATTGATCTCTCTTCATAAGCATATCTATGTAAGTGTGAGGAGGCCAGTCACCAGTCTTGTGGCTAGCAGTAATCCAAAGAAGATCCTCTAGGCATTTCCACACCTCATCAAGCCACTTCCTTCGGCCACATCGATAGGAATAGAAAATCCCCTTAAATGAGGAAGAATGTGTGAGAAAAAAGAAGAAAACTCTTTGCTTCTGTCTCCTCTCTGTGTGTTCCAAATCCCTGTCCTATCTTTCCAAAGCATATTCCTAGTATACATATGGTATACATGGGTTGCCTATATGTGTGCAATTTGGCATGTGTCTGTGTACTTGTATGAGTTTTAAGTAATACTCACTGTTGGAGCTATGATGTCTTTGGTCAGTTATAAGTGGAATATATTAGCAGTGTTTTCAGCAAATTATTGGAATAAGTTAGCCAAAGAGTTCACAGAAGTCTCCAGAGGGCATAGAGAAATTTAATTGCCTCTCCTTGCCCATGCCTGGCTTTTGGAGAATAACCTCAGCTGCTTTTTGAATAAGAAGCATTCCTTACTTCATGATTCTCCAGGTAACTGGCCAGTTTCCACTGCTGAATTGATTTTGTTCCAAATTTTCTGTGCATATTAAGTGGGATGTGGTGACTCATTGTCTCCCAAGTTCTTTGAGGTTCATAACTGAGATAGATTCTTCAGATCAAATCAATGCGATCCTATTCCCTGTCTCTCCATGCTCATGGCAACATTGTCTTTTTGTGCCTCAGGGGCCACACATCTGGAAAAGTGCAATCTTTCTCTTAGCCTTTCCTGTTTGCCTCCTGCCCTTCTTCAAAAAGTTGTGAAGAGTTTGCCAAATGTACATGAATGCAAGCACTGAAATGTTTTGTTGTCTCAGCCATTTACAAATAATTTAACAGCCTACAAATTATTTAAAAGCAATCTAGCCAGAGTTCTCAGAACCTCCAATCATATTTTAGCACTTGCTGCTCTGACAATCTTTGGGCATATTTTTCCACTCCTCCAGGCACTTCATTGGCTTTTTTTCTATTATCTTCTACAGGAAATTTATTTGCCCACCCAAAATTTATAAGAAAGTCTTTCTTTCCTCTGGATTTCCTGTTCCAACCAACAGAATGGAAGAAAGCTTTTTTCTTTTTTTTTTTTTTTTGCATTTTTTTCACCTTTTTCTTGGCTATTACACCCCACCCCCACCCACATAGTTACTGAGCATCCACTATGCGTCAGGTGTTCTCCCTCCTAATCCTCAGAGTAAATCTTCAGGGTAGGCATTATCAATCTTTGGGTACCAGTGAGGAAGTCAAAGCATGAAGCAGGCAAGTTATCGGCTCGAGGCCACAAAACTACCAAGTCCAAGGGCTAGGATTTAATCTAGATCTTCTCCATGCCCCAAGCCACTCCTTGCCTTGCCTTTTCCACCAATGGCTCATTATTCTCAGAATATCCTTTATCATATATCCATTGGCTGTCTCATTTGCTTTGTCTAGATTTCTAGACTTGATTCTTCTGGAGTCTATTGTAGCCTATCCCAACCATATTTGTGAGTGGAGTAAAAAAGAGTGCTTATGCAGCCTCACAGATGCAACACCAGTCAATCCCCTTCTAGTGAAAGTTCTGATATATCTTGATGTGGCTACGCAGCTAGTGTTTTGTAAAGAGGGCACTTAGCCCAATGAGATCTCAAGGACCAGATGTCTCCATGCCAGGAGAGAATTAACTTTACACGCTGTGGAGTATCTGAGAAAGACAAGTTTTCCTTTATCCTAAGCCAGGGTCTTTGGATGTTAGCAACACTGAAGGACACAAACTAAGGAGGCTGGCATTTACACCTCTGGGAGATTGACAAGAATGCCTTTCATTTGTTTGTTTGTTTGTTTGCTTATGACAGCAATGTCTTTCATTTTTTTGTTCGTTTGTTTATTTATTTATGACAGCAATGTCTTTAAATAAAGGAAATCCAGGGAGCCAGAAATCTAATTTCTCATCTTCTAAAAATGCCAAAGCACTCCACTTTTAAATTACATAAGTAATTTAAACATAAGTTTCAGTGGGAGCTTGTCTTTTTTGTGGAGTGTATGTGTGTGACTGTATGAGGGAAAGACTGTGTGTGTGTGTCTACAGTGGGAGTTCTCACCCTCCAGAGAGTGGAATTTGTGCAAATCCAACAATTGGGAAACTCAGACCAGACCTGAAGCCAATCTCTATACTCACGTTCTTCATTTTCTATTGACTCGAAGGATTGAGACCCTCGTTTCCAAGGCTCTCTTCCTTCCCATGCTCCTTGCCTCTATTTGATTGACTCACCATGTTTCTCTCTCTAGCACCATCATTTTCTCTCTCTTTCTTCCTTACACATGTCATCCTTTTCTTGAAAATGCTTTTATTTGTGATGCTGCCCACCCTCACATTCTCTCTCGTTATATTCACAAACTTAAAAAGAAAGCTGTATACAGTTCATAACAACTCCCTTATTCCTCTCTTCAGATAAAATTGCTCTCTTAAAGACTGTCATAAACTCTAGTGACCTCACCTGATGGTTTCTGCTCATTCTTTCTGGACTTGCTGTAGCTTCAGTACCTTGACAATGCTCTTGCCCTTGCTTTGAGAATCTTTTCCTCCTTATCTTCCAGCACTCCCCTCCCCCATCTCACATCCATCTGCATCTGTCTCCCTCTTCCATTCACTGAAACTCAGACTCTACATGAATCTCTCTCCAAGAGACTGTTTCCTTCTCAAGAACTCAAAGTAGGATCGTTGTGCGATGGCTTTGAAATTTACATGCCTAGTTCTATCCTTTCTTTTGGCTCCAGCCCTGCATATGTAACTATTAAATATTTCTACCTAGATGTCACATGAACACTCTAAACCAAAATGTCAGAACAAAGCTTATCATTTTCTTCAGAGTTAATCCTTCCTGATGTCCTTGTATTTGGTAATAGCACAGTACCCTGTATGTTACTACAGTATAAGACCTAGTCCTCTGGTGTTTTCCCTTATTCTTCAGATGATGTAGATTTTCCTCTGTGACACCTTTTCTATGAAAAATTTTCTTTCTATTCTCACTCATGTCTCCTAGCTCTTTCTTGATCTGTCAATAATCTCTTTATCTGTATTCTAGGTACAATTTCTGCCCACTTTCTTTGCATGTTTCTACCAAACTAATCTTCCTGAAAGGCTTCCTCTCAACTCTTCAAAACCCTTTTCTGTCTCCTCATTGCCAACAAACCAGAGTCCATACCCCTTAGCCTTACATTCAGAGTGTCTTCACCAAGATTGCCTCACCCACCTTTCCAGCCTTATCTTCTACTTCTTTCCCACATAATCCCTATGCACCTGAAGTTTCTCTGCCCTTCACTTTCCAGAGCTACCTTGCACACTCTTCGCTTATCCTTCCTTCTAGGAATGTCTACCCTGCATCCTTCTTTCCACCCCACTCCCTTTGATCCTACTTCTTCCAGGAATCCTTCCATAACTCCTCTAACTGGAGTGGCCTCAGCCCTCATGGATATCCTGGGGTATTGGTGTCTGTATTTCTTATGTATTATTACACACATGCCTTAATTTTTCCCTATGCAGTCCCATTCATTATTCGTAGAAGTGTTTTCTTTCTTTCCAACTACACTGTAATACCATGTTTATATTCCCTATGACATTTATGATAGAATCTTTCACCATTTTTTATTAAATAAGAGTGGTGTCCCCTGTGTGTGTGTGTGTGTGTGTATGTGTGTGTGTAACATAAGGGGAAAAGTGGCACAAGAGAATTCATTAAGATATGGGAAGAAAATGCTGAAACTTTAATTTCTATTAATGTTTTCCACATTTATTTTAAATTTATATTTCGTGAATGTTTTATAGTGAAATATTTGAATGCAATAGTCATACATTCAACATTTAGATGCAGTATTCATAAAAAATACACCTGACAGTTGTCCTAGGTTGGATTCACTAGAAACAGACTCTGAAATAAAGAGTTCTATTTCATAGATTGACTGGGGGAACTCATGAAAGATATACTTGCCAGCAACAGAGGTAGGACAGGGCACAGGGAGAAGGTGGCCTGCGATGTCTTTGCAGCTGAAGTCTTAGCAAATCCTACTGTGAGATCTGGAGCTGGGAAGGCCCTTCAGAGTTTTCTTGAATTAAGGGAAGGGGTCTGGGCATTCCTCCTTCCTCACTGGCCAGTTGTGAGGCATGGCGTCCCCCACCCCCCCAGGGAGGAGAGCGACTTCCGCTGAGGGTAATTCCTGGTGAAGGATGCAGCTGTGGCAATCAACAATGCATATGTGCAGGAACAGGGGATTATATGCATTAGCCCTGAAGAGGGGGATCTAAGAGAGCACCACAGTATCCACCACAATGGCTTAGTCTGAGATTTCACTCTCTTTCTCTCTCTCTTTAACTGATAGGAGTACTATCAAAAACCTTTGGAGACCCTTGGATCAAAGGACTGAGGGAAAGCAGAGTAAGAACACCAACACTGCTTAAGGCCTCTCTGCTTTAGGCACTTTGCCAAGTATTTAACATACTCTTCTGCTCCATTTCAAAACATAAAGAGCAGAGAATAATAAGTGATTAACATCCTTCATGTGTGTTTCACGCTGCCAGGAAAGTGGACTATGCATTGAATTTGGTTTTCTAAAGATGGAGCTATATGATTCACATGATGATAACTCAAGAATGAATAGTATTTAAAGAAGGACAGTATCCATTTCCATCAATGACCACCTCCCAAGTTGTGAGGAAAGAATTTTACCCAATTATATTCCCTTTAACACTCAGTAAAGGTATCAGTCAACAAAGCTGGTTATTTCCTCTCTGTGGGGGGACAGACACTGAGCTGGAAAATGTCTTTCCTGAGACTTTGTTTTGAACAATTAGGGGATCATTTCTTGCTAATGAATAATGTCTTTATCTCATATCTGCAATCTCTTCTAAAACTCGCAGAGACTGAGAACATTCACTTCCTCATCCTTTTCTCTTGGGTCCGTTTAACTTAGGTGGCTCTTCAATTCCTTTTCCAGTCCATATTCGAAGAAGACAGTATAGCATCATGGTAGGAGTTAAGACTCCAAAGTTGGACAGATTCAGGGTTTTATTTTGTCCAGCTATATGACTCCTGGGAGTGAGGGACTGTCTTTCCTTGAGCACCAGTTTCCTAATTGTAAAAAGAGAGAAGGTTAGTACCCATCTCACAGGTAATTTATGATTGGAGATCCACACTCATAGGGTTGTGGTAAAAATTCAAGAATAAAAACTGTAAAGTTCTTAGCCTAGTACCTGGTTTATAGAATGTACACATTAAATATTGGCTATTTTTAAATATTGTCTATTTCTTTGCTTTTCTTACACTCTTTTCTATGTTTCTCCCTATTTCCCAGGAGACTGTGGCATTATGAAATCTCAGAGTAGAAGGGACCTAAAGGGTAACCAAGTCGTATTGCCCATCTCCATCATTAATTACCTTTCCAACACCTTTATCCTTTGCTCCCTGCTTCCCCCCCCCCCCAACACCTTTTCCATAGCCTTCACCTTTAGCTACTCAGTTTGAGCATCAGATTGTACCAGGCATAGATTTCTGTTTCTTGCTACCTGGAGAAAACCCACAGGCCAGACCACTGTGAAGTGCCAAGCCCTGGGAATGGCCACCTGTGAAGCCAGCCTGTTGCTTGTCTTCTAGTGCAGAGTAAAGCCCCAGCAGTATCTGAGTCCTGTGCTTAGAGCCAAGTTAGTGTTAATTCCAATGAAATAATTCTTGATCACTGTGACCACGTTTCCTAATACAGATACAGCATGGGCTGGGGCCAGCCAAAAGGGAGCCATTTTGCCCAATGCAAAGAAAAAGAGCAAGGGGAACAACCACGTGAGTTTTGGTTGCCTTGCCACCCTAAAACTATTGGTATAAAATTATTCAAGTTTTTAAGGTTCTAATTATTGATTCCTTGTCTTGGTTGCTGGCAACTGCTGAATTCCTCACTCTGCAAATACCAAGTTGCTTCTCTTTCACATTCGACTTCATGCTTTCATTTCTTGGTTCCCATATTTTTCATTAAACGAATAGGCCAAATCTCCTCTCATGTTGTCTTTAGGCCAAGTTTCAAAGGAGGGCAAGTTCCTGCCTAATCCCACAGCTCACAAAAATACACACACATACACAGAGAGAGAGAGAGAAAAAAAAACAATCCCCAAATCATAAGGCAAAAAACATTATCATCCAGTTGATCCTGGGGCCCTTCCCATCTGCCTGCATCGCTTTTCTATACCCCACTTGTCCTGCTCCTCTTGCTGTTTTATATTTGGAGATCTACTCTTAGAACCCATTCCAGGAAGACTCAGGGTCTATCCAAGTGCTAGATTCTTCCCAAAGTCCGTCAAAGCCCAGTTTCCAAGAGTCTGTGAGAGTTACCCTTTTGAATCTCCCCAAGTGACAGACAGCAGCCCAGTGACACTGACAAGATTTCCTATCTCCATGGTTCATTTATCAGAAACCCTGTGGCCAATGTTGAAGAGGTTACTGCCTATGTTCTCCTCTAGGATTTTGATAGATTCCTGCCTCATGCTGAGGTCTTTTATCCATTTCGAGTTTATCTTTGTGTACGGTGTGAGAGAATGGTCGAGTTTCATTCTTTTATACATAGCTGTCCAATTTTCCCCAGCACCATTTATTGAAGAGACTGTCTTTTCTCCACTGGATAATTTTTCCTGTTTTGTCGGAGATTATCTGACCATAGAGTTGTGGGTCCATATCTGGGCTCTCTAATCTGTTCCACTGTCTATGTTTTGTTTTTATTCCAGTACCATGCTGTCTTGGTGATCAGAGCTTTGTAGTAAAGCTTGAAATCAGGCAACGTGATGCCCCCAGCTTTGTTTTTCTTTTTCAACATTTCCTTAGCAATTTGGGGTCTTTTCTGGCTTCCTACAAATTTTAAGATTGTTTGTTCTAGCACTTTGAAAAATGCTGGTGGAATTTTGATCAGGATGGCATTGAAAGTGTAGATTGCTCTGGGCAGTAATCAGAATTCCTGTCCATTTCATTCAGGTGCTGGGCAAGAGGTAGAAAAACTCCATTGTGAAAAATAGCTGTTAACCAGTTCTTCCTGACTCCTTTGGACCCCAGCTCACCCCAGAACACAGTCCATGCAGGGGCAGCACACAGTACTGGTATACACATCTGTCATTCTCCCAGGGGGAGGTTTTCAGATCCTTTGAACCAGAAAAACAATTATCTGTATCATTTTTTTTTTAAAATATGGTAAATTTCTCAAACATGTGTCCCTGTGTAACATGTATACCTTTTTTTGTTTGTGGTCATTTTACCAGTAGTCAGACCTATCGTAATACACAGTTTTATAGCACCCTCCACTCAGGAATCTCATTGCACTTTATAAACAGTAGCTAATTGGAAAGGGATTGCTGGGTATTTATTTAATAATACAGTTGTATCTCCTGTTTTAACAAAATGTTCAGTTCTTTACTATTTATTGTCAGTGTAATTTCCTTCACATAATATGAATTAATGAGGAGAGAAAAAAGCAAATTTGTTTTTCATTAGTTACTAATTTAAGGATTTCCAAACTGATTAATCAGAGTTCTTCCAGCCCATCCCCCTGACTCCCATACACTCAACTGATCAACCATTTTTCTTCCTAAGAATCTCATTTGTAGTTCAGTATTTGTTTTGATCCCTCAACCCATGCAATTTCCCATTTTATCCATCAGCATTTCTCACAGGTGTCTTTCTCTCCCTCACAACCCACGTGCACATGACAAACACGTACACACCTTTTCTCATTTCTCTAGCAACTCCATCTTCTTTACCATCTAGTCTCTCCAAGTTATGCATTTCTTCTTCCTTTTTTCCCCTCCCCCCCCCCCTTTTTACTACCTTTGAATCTAACTCTGTGGCCTCGAGGGCTATATCTTTCAATTTGGAGTTACTTCCAAATACCCACACAGACGGAGATGATAGCTTTCTGCTGCTGGGGAGATTATTAGCTGTTCATACAACTTTATCACAGAATTTTTTTTTCTCTGACAGTTGTTTATAAAATTTATATTTTTCCCCAAATTCTCAAACAGCATGCCTATCATTGTCCTGTGTCTTCTCCTTTATTGGGCCCACAGGCAAAACCTAATTATTAATTGTAAAATAAGTAGCTCTCCAGCAGAGAGAAACCCTCTCTCCTTTTACAGGAGCTTCCCAGCAGTGTTGTCATTATGGGTGTGTGACCTGTGGAGTTGTACAAGGTCTCATTCTTAGAAGGGTCCTGTGCCTGATTTAATGCTTTGTTACACCAGTTCTTAATAACATTTTAGTAAGGGGACCCATTTTGGTGGTTGTTAGTATCAAGGAAGAGGTCACAACAGGCTTCTCTCATAAGTAGGAAATTTCCCCCGTCATGTTTATCTCCACTGAGAGAATCTCCTGAGTCTCCTAGGTCATGTGGTGACTTTACCCCAATGCATTCTTCTCCCCTGTCTTAGAACTCAGTTTTCCTCCTCCTAGGATTCCTTGTCTGAACTTTTTCTCATCCTCTTGAACCTTCATCATGAAGTGATTCATCCTAATCAGGGGACTGGGGGGTGACCCAACTCCATCATTCAATGGCAGAGACACTGAATCTGGTATTTAAGACCCTCTGGACCTGAAGTCTGAGCTCAGATATTCAGCCCAGCCTGAAAAAAGGCTTTCCTGATAGTGAGTAAAATGCTATCTAGAAGCAACTACCTATAAGAGGAGGGCTGAAGGGAAAAGAGAGAAATGAGCACTTTGAAAGAAAGGGATGGGAGGACCATAAAAGGATCAATAGGAATAAAAAAAAAAAAAAAGCTGGTCTAAGAAAGAGGTGCAGGTTCATCACTTATGAAGATATATGCAAACAAGATGCAAAACGAAGTGAAAGGGAAGGTCTCCCCATGAGTATAAAACTGATTGAAATGTCAACTGTCATCTGTACATAAGGGCCTATTGTTAAGGAAAAGCTGAGACTCTGCTGGAAAACAAATCTGACAAGAACTAGAACGCGTCTTTCTCTTTTAGACGCACACACCACCACCACGACAACGGCAATCATGACAGTATTATTCTATTTTACCTGACTTGTTCCTTTAGGCAGCTGCTCTTAAAGATCAGGGGCTTTATCTTTTTTGCTTTTGCTTAGGCACTGCCATTTGTTGGTATCTAGTATTTGGTGGGTATTTTCAAAATTCTAGCTCATTTATGGTCCTCCTTTTCAGTACATTGTGCATTGACAATGGCATTCAATGTGGATTCAATATGATTTGAAGAGTAACAAGCATAGAACATACTGCTTGGATTCAAATTCCCATCTGGCTGTTGCCAGCTCTGTACCCTTGGACATAGAGCTAAACTTCTTTGTGCCTCAGTTGCTTTATGTGTAGATGGGTTCTTGAGAGAATTAGATGAGTTAATGAGTTAATGAGTTAATTAGATGAGTAAAGCCCTTAGCATACCTCATACTAAGTACTCAATAAATGTCAGCTATTACTATTGTGGTTGACTTTCCTCTCTGCCTTGTGAGAAAGCAGAGCTGGACTGTGCAAAGTTTTTAGTGAGGCTCCACTCTCTGGAGCTCTGGAGCCACATTCCCTGCTCCAGCCAAGGCCTAGAATCCTCCCAGGGTTCCATAGCATTCTCATCTCTCATGGAAGAAGCAAGTCTTGATCTGAATGTACAGCTCAGGGTCTTCCTCCTTCTCTTTCACCTTCCAGGCAAAGGTGATATATCCCATGTTTATTTCCTGAAGAAATTTGCCAGAAAGAATGTTTCAATCACACATCTAGAGCACACCACAGAAATACAGTTGTGCTGTATGGATAATGTTCTTTCTAGATACTGATAAAGCTCATGCAATGGTGAATGAGACAGCTAGATAAGGATGATATATCGAATGCATAAGTAAGAACAAAACATATTATACTTGGGGAAAATCTCTCAGGGAAACCAGTGGGACCAAGTAGTAGAAATACTAACATAATGGATAGGACTATAGCACCTGAAGAAAGGCAGTCACCTTTCTCTCCACATCTCTACAGCCACTACAAAGCAATAACATCAAAACAATTATGCAATAAAATATTTAGAACATATTTTTTAGTTCAACCTGCAAACACAATGATAGACCTTGGCATTTCCATTGCTTATAGTTTCTTTGTGGAAAGAATTCACCCCATTAGGTAACAGCTGTCCTTGATACTAAAAAAATTCAATCTTTCTTCTTCTTTTTTCTTTTTTCCAGATGCAAACGAGGGACATTTGTGACTTGCTTTCGTAGTGTCTAAAGCACTTTCATAGTGTCTAAAAGCACTTTTAATTGATTATTTTTTAAAACAGCCAAGATTGCCATTGGAGAATTCTTTGAATTTTCAAACAAAGCCCAATGCCACAGAAACCCTGCAGAGCCCCTGAATAAAGGAACATTATATCCTGAAGAAAGCATTTGATTTCTGGAGCAGCTGTGTTAACATTCATCAACAACATCTTTCACTGCCCCCAGTAGATGCACATAAGTGAACTCCTGGTGGACAAGATTGTCATGTTCTGCAACCTTCTACTTCTGTCTACACAAGTACCAAGTTCTCAGACTGCATCTACTGACCAGAGACAGAGACCCCACAAATAAGTCAAATTATCAGAAAGCAATAGCTCTCTGTACAGGAGCCAAATGAGTAGAAAAACAGCCTTTATGTGCCAAGCTGGTTTCTTTAACATCTTCCATGTGAAGGAGCTATGTGACAACATTGAGGAGATTATGATGGCAAGATAGAATCATCTAAGTCACCTTTGTCCCCTGAACACAGTGCATTGTCTACAGTTGAATTGTCAATTGCTTAATCTAAGCTTTTTGAGTGCTTTTCACTGGTAAAAATAATAATGATAATGGGTTAAAAGAATAGCTTCCTATCCTAACATGTCTTCAGATCACAGTTGGGTGACCCTTTCATTCTTTTTGGTGCAGCAGCCCATAAGCATGAACATGTTAGAAGAATGTCTTTAATCCAGCGTGCTGTGACACTAATGGAGTACATCTCAGACATGGTAATATTAAGATATTTGCATTAATTCTCCCTTGTTGCTGGCAATCACAATGTGACAAGTGTCATCTTCAACAAGAAGATAACCTTAAACATTCCATTTTGGCACAAACATCTTTTACTAGCAATAAGTAATCCCAGAAAAACAAGTGCTTCTACACAAATTTCCCTTGCATACACTGACCTAGGGTAAGGAAACAACAAAGGCTGACTAATTAATGAGATGTTTTGAAGCTAATACTCAAGAGTGCCTACCCTTCTGATTTCCATTTGTAAATATTTTATTTTTGCTTGTAATGAAATTTGGAGCTAGTGAGACTTTTGATTGGCTTTAGTAGGTTTTGGTGGTGGGGGGGATGGAGGGGAACAGAATTTCCCCCAATCTAGTATGGGGATCTGACATTTGCTCTTAATTTATTCAGAAAATGAAATAAAATATTTGGTGTAGGACTTATGTATATATTTGCACTATCTACTCTATCAGTATTTCATTTGTGTTCAAAGACTAAAGGAGTTTGATCTCTCTTCCTGTATGGAAGATGGGACTGGGACCCTTTGAAATCCAGCTAACAGAGTATTTCTTATTGTCACTTGAGATCTGAGACAAAAAATTTCCAGAACATCCTCTAAAGGAATTGTCAACAGGACCAACATAAACAGTCAGAGGCAACTCACTTAATGCAAACAAGTCTAAACAAAAACAAAACCAACCAAACAAACAAACAAACAAAAAAGCTAAACTGCAAAGCCAAACATTTCAGAAACCAAGCAGATTCAGTGAGAGAAAAGATTTGAAGTAGAAGATGGTAGGTGACCCACGTGATTTCTCTTATTTAGGATTCTGATCCTTATTCTTGCTTTTTGGGGGGTACATATGGCTCCTGGGCTGGGTGTGTTGGAAGAGGCCAATTCCAAGTGACCATGATTGTCTTTCATGTGCAGGCTTTGTTATTTTAACATGGGACCCAAACATCTCAGAACACACTGCATTTGGAGATAGTTTTCATCCCATGGAGAGCCTACAGTATAATAATACAGGTCAACAAAGACAGACAAGGTACATAATTTTTATAATAGGCATATCATTCTTGTGTAGTTTGCATTCTTCAAATCATTCTCTTGCAGTTTAAATTTGACCTATCTTCCTACTTTCCTCCATTCACTGGTAGAAGAATGATGTGTGAGCATATAAGGATGGGGTTGAAACAGAAAGATGTATGGTGGAGGTGAACATCTTCACTGTGATTAGGGAAGGGAGAATGATTCCTATGGACAAAGAATGTTTTGGATAAATTTACAGGTTTGAGAGACAGCTTAAAAGATACCTGGGTTGGAAAGATTGTTTAGTGTATTTGAGAATGGTAGATATGCATAAAAATATTCAGAAGAAATGATGGATGTGGGAGAGAGGAGTGGAGCAAGGTAAGATCCAAGTGAATAAACCCAGGTCTAGAGCCCACAAGAGCAAGTTGGTGGTATTCTTAAGACTGCCTGCTAAAAGTCTACCTTTGTCTTTACCAGGTATTGATTTAATTCTTGGACCTTACTATTAGGTTAAAACAAGAAGACCTGAGTTTTTCAAACTGGTGAGACAACTTATTATCTATGAGCACTTAGGTAAACCTCTTATTTATTTATTATTTAAGTTCAATTAGTTAACATATAGTACATCATTAGTTGCTGGTGTAGTGTTCAATGATTTGTCAGTTGCGTGTAACACCCAGTACTCATTACTAAATTTGCCCTCCTTAATGCTCATCACCCAGTTACCACATCCCCCACCCACCTTCCCTTCTGCAACTCTCAGTTTGTTTCCCAGAGTCAAGAGTCTCTCATGGTTTGTCTCCATCTCTGATTTCTTCCCATTTTGTTTTCTCTCCCTTCCCCTATGATCTTCTGCAGTATTTCTTATGTTCCACATATGAGTGAAATCATATGATTATTGTCTTTCTTTGCTTGACTTATTTCATTTAGCATAATACCCTCCAGTTCCATCCATGTTGATGTAAATCATAGGTATTCATCCTTTCTGATGGCTGAGTAATATTCTTTGTATATATTAACCAGGTCTTCTTTATACATTCATCTGTTGAAGGACACCTTGGCTCCTTCCACAGTTTGGCTGTTGTGGACACTGCTGCTATGAACATTGGGCTGCATGTGCCCTTTCTTTTCACTACATCTGTATCTTTGGAGTAAATACCCAGTAGTGCAATTGCTGGATTATAGGATAGCTGTTTTTTTAACTTCTTGAGGGACCTCTGTACTGTTTTCTAGAGTGGCTGTACCGGCTTGCATTTCCACCAGCAGAGTAAGAACATTTCCCTTTCTCCACATCATTGTCCACATTTGTTATTTCCTGCCTTATTAATTTTTGCCATTCTAACTGGTGTAAGGTGATATCTCATTGTGGTTTCCCTGAGGACAAGTGATGTGGAGCATTTTTTCATGTGTCTGTTGGACTTTTGTATGGTTTATTTGGAGAAATGTCTGTTCATGTCTTCTGTCCATTTCTTGACTGGATTATTTAGAGTTTTTTGTGTTGAGTTTGAGAAGTTCTTTATAGATCTTGGATACCAGTCCTTTGTCTGATATGTCCTTTGCAAACATCTTCCATTTCATAGGTTGCCTTTTAGTTTTGTTGACTGTTTCCTTTGCTCTGCAGAAGATTTTTATCTTGATGAAGTCCCAATAATTCATTTTTGCTTTTTAACTCATTTTTGCTTTTATTTCCCTTGCCTTTAGAGACCTGTCTTGCAAGAAGTTGCTGTGGCCAAGGTCGAAGAGGAGGTTACTGTCTGCATTCTCCTTTAGGGTTTTGATGGATTCCTATCTCTTGAGGTCTTTCATCTATTTTGAGTCTATTTTTGTATATGGTATAAGAAAATGGTCTAGTTTCATTCTTCTGCATATGGCTGTCCAGTTTTCCCAGCATCCTTTATTGAAGAGACTATCTTTTTTCCTTGGCTATTCTTTCCGGCTTTGTCAAAGATTAGTTGATCATAGAGCTGAGAGTCCATTTCTGGGGTCTCTATTCTGTTCCACTGGTCTATGTGTTTTTGTTTTTGCACCAGTACCATGCTGTCTTGATGATCACAGCTTTGTAATAGAGCTTGAACTCAGGCATTGTGATGCCCACAGCTTTCATTTTCTTTTTCAACATTCCCCTGATGATTCAGGGATTTTTTCTGGTTCCACACAAACTTGAGGATTGTTTGTCCTTCTGTGAAAAAAGTTGATGATATTTTGATAGGGATTGCATTGAATGTATAGATTGCTCTAGGTAGCATAGACATTTTAACAATATTTGTTCTTTGAATCCATGAGCATGGAATGTTTTTCCATTTCTTTGTGCCTTCTTGAATTTCTTTCATAAGTATTCTGTACTTTTTAGAGTACAGATCCTTTGTCACTTTGATTAAGTTTATTCCTAGGTAGTTTATGGTTTTTGGTGAAATCATAAATGGGATAGATCCTTAATTTCTCTTTCTTCAGTCACATTGTTAGTGTATAGGAATGCAACTGATTTCTGTGCATTTATTTTGTATCCTGCAATATTGCTGAATTCCCATATGAGTTCTAGCAAAGTGGGAGGGGGGCAGGGCGGAGGGGAGTCTTCTGGGTTTTCCACATAAAGTATCATGTCATCTACAAAGAGTGAGACTTTGATTTCTTTGTCATTTGAATGTCTTTTATTTCTTTTTGTTGTCTGATTGCTGAGGCTGGGACTTATAGTACTATGTTGAACAATAGTGGTGAGAGTGGGCATCCCTGACCATTTCAATCTACAGAGTCCTCTAGTGTGAGAGGGCCTACAGCCTAGCTCATCTTTCCTGGGAGTTTTTAGATGAATCACATGAAAAAAGATATGAAAGCATTCTGAAAATCTGAAGTGGGACTTTTAACCACATGGAAGACTGAAAAGACAAGAATGCAAATTCAAGTACTAAAAAAAATTTTCTCAACCAATTGTTTAGTACATACTCAAAGAATGAAAAGCAAATCCAAAATGGCAGAAATGAAGACAGAAACCAAAACCAGAGCAGTAGGTAGGAGCTGATGTCACTTGCCCAAGAATGTTTCAAATCAAGTATGTAGTTAGAGACTAGAGATTGGGGCCCAGAGACATAGCTTTGTATCTGTGTAAGGTTAGAGGCTGAAAAACAACTCTGTGAATAGAGCTTGAAGTATTAAAAAGCAGCCCTATTTTTCAAGAGATCTAGAAAAATTTTTCCTACCAGCTCAGAAAGACAGAAATAAAGCTTACTATTTATCCAAGGCCTCAGGGGAAGGGGAAAGAGTTGCTTATGAGAAATTTAAAGCCACATGTGGGTTGTGCCAAATGTAGGTGTAGTCTGAATTTATTCTACTAGGGTGGTACAAAAAACTTAAATCATGAAATTAGCATTAGAAACTGATTTTGGACTATCAAATGACTTGAAATCCCCAGTGAAAACACAACTGAAAGGACTCAAAAGTGTTTTATTTTTTTCTCCCACATTCAGAGCAATCAGGATCTCCAGGGAAAAATAGGCTCTGCAGAAGATGAGTTCACAAATTAAAAAATTACAAACCACATGAGGAAATGAGTCACCATGAAGGAGAATCAAGACATAAAAACAAATGAAAACTAGCTACCCAAGTCTTAAACATAATAAATTTTAGATGCCATAGATTTTGAAAGAATTAAATAAAACTTTTGGAAATGAAAGTAGAGATTTAAAATTTTTTTTAAATTTCTTTTCAGCATAACAGAATTCATTGTTTATGCACCACACCCAGTACTCCATGCAATACATACCCTCCATAATACCCACCACTTGGCTCCCCCAACTTCCCAACCCCCGCCCCTTCAAAACCCTCAGATTGTTTTTCAGAGTCCATAGTCTCTCATGGTTCATCTCCCCTTCCAAATTCCCTCAACTCCCTTCTCCTCTCCATCTGCCCATATTCTCCATGTTATTTGTTATGCTCTGCAAATAAGGGAAACCATATGATAATTGACTCTCTCTGCTTGACTTATTTCACTCAACATAATCTCTTCCAGTCCTGTCCATGTTGCTACAAAAGTTGGGTATTCATCCTTTCTGATGGAGGCATAATACTCCATAGTGTATATGGACAACATCTTACAGAAAGTTATGGGGATAGCACAATAATAAGTAGTTAGGAACCTGGAGTCAGACTTCTTGGTTTAAATCTTGAGCATAGAATTTACTGGTAATGTAACCTGTCTCAAATTACTTACTA